>PQXL01000058.1:0-119920 GCA_004916875.1 Botrytis galanthina
ATTCTAATTTAATTTTTTATTATAATAAATAAATTAGGGTATAAAAAGTTGAATAATTCTATGTTTTAGTTAGAAAAGCGTTATATATACGGTGAGCAGGGGCTAGAACTCTTACAACTGCCGCTCCCCAAAAAGCACTCTTATATAATACATCAATCTCATTCAAATACCAGTTCAAATCGATATATACAATAAGACTAGAGTAATTCATTCCAAAGTATCATGAGGCTCTTGAACTTTCAAATCTTGATCATGGTTAAAATCTATACATTCTCTATTCTCCATTCTCCTGGACTCACACAAGATATGCGTGGAATTACTCATGATCAAAGTTACTATGAGTTAAGATAGATGCAAGAATACCGAAGTGAAGTTCAACAAGTAATACAAGGAAGATTCGGTGTCCGGGTTCAACAATCAGATCGAGATTTTAGGGTAGATAGATGGAAATCATAGAATTTTCGGTAAATTACTCTCATGCCACTAAAATTGATATCTTTTTACTCTCATACCACTTAGATTCTATAGTAGATTCTAGAGATTCTATTCTTCATTTTGGTGAGAAGGGGGGGGGGTAATTAGGATTATATAGGTATGTTTTTTACTCTTTTTGAAGGAGAGGAGGGAAAGAAGAGAGGGTGATGGGGAGTGTAGAATCTATGATGGGAGTGTGGAATCTATAATGGGAGTGTAGAATCTATAATAGAAGTGTAGAATCTATAATAGAAGTGTAGAATCTATAATAGAAGTGTAGAATCTATAATGGGAGTGTAGAATCTATAGTGGAATTTATAATGGGAATATAGAATCTATGATGATATAGAAGAATCTATAATTGTATTTATACATTGAATATTATATTTAAAATCCTAGAATTTATATATCTATAGATAAAATCTATTATAGAATCTAGCTTGTTTTGATTAGAATTTAAACGGTATAAAAATAAAGAGATATCAATTTTAGTGGTGTGAAAGTAATTTATTGTAAAGTTTTCCATCTATTAGACGACTGCATACATATTACTATGGATAGATATCCAATCTACATTAACCAATCTTCGATAACTCGAGAGGAGAGTGATATAATATATTCCGACTTTCTACTTTCAATCTCCTCAGAGTTTGATATCTTTTCTTTCTGACGCATTTTCTTATCAGGCTTTCCTCTCGATTACATGCTATTTACTTGAAGGGTTAGGCCATAGCATGTATATAGATTGACATTCTGTCAATTGATGGATAGACGTCTGTGGTGTGCGCTACTTCTTCTTCTATGTAAGGACGTTTAGGTTCTTGCGTGTGGTGATTCGATTAATTCGGGGAGAATGTGAAGATTGATAATCAATGGCGAAAGGAAATAGTGTAGAAAAGATGAGATGGTAATTGGAATTGAAATAAGCGATGATGAAAGGGGGATCCTTGAGTTTGCTAGCGAAAATCACAATTGTCAACCTAGATTCTTCATTGTCGTCTTGAAAATGACGAAACGTTAATCAAAGAATTGGATATGTTCACTGGTAATATCGATGTGGTGTTATCTATCATGCCTGTATTCTAGTTTCGATAAAAAAGATATCGACAGTAAACAGGTCATGTAATTGTTTCGACTTAGCTTGCTATATCGTGCTCAAAATTAACCTTATCTTATGATCTATCGCAAACTGGATTTCTTTTTGAATTGAAAGTTTACCTGATCTTAGGTCCCCGTTCAGGTAGCTCGGTATCCACAGATGTAGGAGATAAAACGAGACACTTCCTATCCACTTATATACTTCCATTTCTCATCTTCTCATCTTATCTCGAGACGATTGTTAGTTGAAGATAGACTTTGATATTACTCATCCCTCCTTGCTATCTCCATCCGGAGCTAGTTATCTAGATCGCGGATCAAATCTGCTATATCGAGGCCCCTCGCTTTCTCCCTAACTCCTATCTAATATTCACTACAATCTTCAAACTCCCTCCCATCCGCTGATCTATAAAAAGATAAACAAATCTCAGACTTTGAGATCGATAACGAGCTACCGAAAAAGTCGGACCGAAGAAAGCCGTCATACTGATCCATTTTCAATGTATTCGCCATTCAGGCTCAATTTATGGTGATGTTCGTAATTTTCTAGACTTATCATTTATTTCACGGATATGTGCATCTTGCCAATTGATATAAATAACGAATTTAGGAGGACGATAGTTATTAAAAATCATGACAGCGGCAAAGCATATTGGTGACATTGTAAAATTTTATTTGATGTGTGTGTAAGAGTGATATTAATCACATAGAGCGATATTAATCAGTAGCCACAAAAATCCCAACCTGCACTACCTTCCCCTTCTTCCGCTCACACCACGCAATGTAACATGAAATAATTTCTATTTTGAGGAAACAAAGAAAGCCAAACTTCTCATAGCCATTCATACTCGACATCAAGTAAATCTCGCAAAGTGATCTATACCCGAGAGTCGAGATCAGGCGCTTCATGACCATGTATTTTGTTTCCGCTTTCAGTTCTTTGGGATGATAGATTCTTCCGGTCTAGTTTGATGTCATTGATTCACATGTGAAATGGAAAGATTATCTGGAATAATAAGTGATGTGGATATAAAAGAGAATATATATGTTATTCGTCGTCCTTGATTTTACGGATTAACCCGATGCAGCCACACAAACAGGGTTTCGTCGTTCACATTTTCGATTGGTAAAGCAAGGGAATAAAGGAACCTGATTTTGTGAAGTGAAGATTATGTATTTCATATAAATTAGTCTTGTTGAGTGTATAATAATTTTCAGATAAATTCATAGCAAGAGTATCATATTAAATGATGACCAGTGCGAGAGACAAAGTTTTCAACATCTCTTGACACTCAAGTTTCCAAATAAACACATGTTTCTTTTTCGATTTTCAATACACCTAATCTCAAAGCTTACTGTTCTGTGAAACCATTCTGTTTTATAGAGCGTCAATCTCCAAGCGAATTTCTAGTGTACTTAAGTGTATAGAAACACTATCGTGTCAATAATAAGTGGTGAATCTTGATGTGCTACTACAGCTTCAATAATCTGAAAATCCGCATATTCTCCATCAAAGAAGAGTTATAAAAAGCCTGGGAAAAAGATTTCGTGATTTTGAACCTGGAAGAAGATAAGACGAAGAAGAGATCCTTTACTCAGGAAGAAGGTAAAAGTTCTTGATCGCTTCGTGGTCTACTAAATCATTTGCTATTGACCTTTTTCGCCTGACTTCACACTAATATTTGATACGATTTGAAAGTATAGGTGAGTAGAGGTATCTACCGTCGAGCTTGTGACAGTTTTTAATATTTGACAGCAAACTATTGTTAGCAATTAGCCTAGAGTATAGCAAACGATACATTGGCAATGATAAATCCGATTAATCAAAAATAAATGAACGCTGTCATATATATCAGAGGAAAACCTGTGTCAGATCCATTTCATGTAGCTACTTTTGATGTAAATGCTTCTCTCTGACCCGGTTGACTGGTAGCTCCTTGGAAGGAAATGTGTCTTTTAAAAGATGTGTGTTGTTGAGTAAGAGAAGATAGATCACTTGATGTATTTATAGAGAATTGGTTATTGATTGTAGTACAGGAGTAGAAAATCGCCTTTGTGGATATAAAACTTCAATAGTCTAACTTCTAAACATACATTATTGTGCTTTTCCCCGCTCTCAATGTTTCCCGTTGATGGCTAAAAGCCACAGTATACGGAATTCTCCAGCCAGCTCTTACAATATCTTGTAAATCCCCTTGTGATCGTGAGCCTTCAGATTTGCATGCATTTGACTCGCCTCAGCTGCCTGCATCATCAATGGAAAAACGTCACTCCCACTAATCACCAAACTTTTCCCTCTTGCCATCGCTATCTTATCATCCACACTAAAGCCCATAGCCATTCCACTGGAAGGTTTATTATGCTTTGCCAATGTACTTTCATAAAGTGCAACTGCATCAGTCCATTCCTTCTCAGCACCCCACATACCGGGCAATCCCATACTAATTCTCGCATCCAATGAGCCTAGCCAGACCGAATCAATACTGTCGCCGCATTCGGTAAGAATAGCATCGAGATTGTGGATTGCTTGGAGAGTTTCAATTTGGATTATTATGGCGGCTTGATTATTTACATTTTCCCAAATAGACTTGGAGGAATCGATGGTGGTGTCTGAAATACCCATTAGGTATCGAGCCGGAGGTGCAGAACGAGTGCCATTTCGAACGGCGCCGAATTTGGCAGATGAGATGATTTGTTTGGCTTGTTCTACTGTATCGACTTGGGGGACGAGAATGGAGGCACCAGCATCTAGGGCATAACCTATCGATGCGTGATCATGGCCTGACACACTACATATTATCAGTATAGCTTTTTGAAAATAGTTACATGGAAACATACCGAACAATTGCAAAACTCTTTCCCTCACTCATGAATTGAACATCATGAACCATTTGCGTCATGGTTTCCACACTCATGGAAGTATGTTCCCAATCAATCCAGACACAATCATAACCCAATTGAGCTGCTACTTTTGCGATAGGTGGAGAAGGTAAACCGACGAAGAACCCAACTAGTGGTGCGATCTTTCCATCATGTGCATCGCGGATAGCGTCACGAGCTCTATGAGGTTGGAGGAGAGAGGGAGCTCTATAAGCTAAGACTCCTTGATGAGAACTGGAGGCATTACCGTTTGTTAAGGAGTCAATAAGGGCGTTCATGGTGAAATGAGTTGTAAGATTTAATTATCTTGAATGAAGAAGGGATGAATGGATGAGATAGACTTTACTTCCCTTGACATCCTCCCCCTTTTATATCATTCGGACACGGTATAATCGTATGTTCATTGAACAATTGGTAATCATATGCTGTGTCACGATTATCAGAACATCGCTGCATCCATCCCTATCAGTAACACAAATCCAACAGTAATTGACGTAGAGTGGGCCCACGTTCATGTTCAAGTGCTTACAATAGCGTCGTTACGAGGTACGTAGGTACTTAGTGAGACTGCCGTTAGTGTGTGGGGCGCTGGATCATGAATTTAGCGTGTGGTCCGCCATGCGGTGGAATTCCGAGTGGCTAGAGCCGCTAGAGATCCCCGTTTGACGTACTGGCCTGAAAGACAAGTGCTTACGATAGATATTTTATATTGGAACCGATTCTCAGTTGGGTAAAAGGTATGCAGGCTTAGTGATTGTGAATCATAAGACGATGATTTAATGATTGGTCACTTTGTTGCATAACATATGAACTTGGAATATAAAATTAGTTGGCTTACTCGGTTCGAATTCATAGGCTGCAAACATTATTTTCCTTCCCGTACATCAGCCCTACCTAACAATGGTCCAGAACGTTACAAGATCTGAGCAACTTCCATCACTTTGTAAGCCTTTGATTAACCATACAACTACGGAGGTCGCGGTCATTTTGGAAGAGACTAGGTAGCCTTGTAGATATCTATAATCAAGTATACTAATTGATTACTATTAGATTTATATTGAGATAATCTTTAGGCCTATATTAAGCTTAACGAATCTATAAGTTTTAAGCTTTGAGATTTTGAGTTAATCTAAAACCCAATTAAGCCTAATTAAACCTGAGATACAAGCATTACTAATCTATTCAGATAAAGCGGAGATCAATTTTTGTAAATCCCGATCAGATCCGACGTGTTATAGGGCCTTATAGTGTATGCACCCTAAAAAAGCCTATAATCTCTTCCAAAATGACCGCGACCTCCGTGACCTTATTATATCTTACCGCCCAGATTCGTATATTGTCTGAGATTTCCCAAAAGATTAGCATTCCAGGGTTTGACATGCATCAATCGTGTCCTACGCAAATCATAAGGATAAACTTATGCGTGGGGCAATAACTGCCACGGAGCACTGCTTGCCGATTCGCTTACCAACCCCATCTTGAACACCCCATTCACATGCTCGAGACATGCTAATAGGCTTTTTATAAATGTTTGCCTTGTCATCCATACAGTCATCGTGGAGCCCTAACTCCACAATCACCTTGATTCCATTTAAAAGTTCAAAAACATGGAGAAACGAAAAGAGCCCGGAGTCCGCGGTAAAGTATAGTCACTCCCCCATGCAAGTACAAGCTTAATACAACGCCATTGTTACTCTACGGTGGGGAATCAGTGCTTTATTGGGGCATTGTGGGAAGGTACTAATATCTAGATACCTCCATCCCCGCCGAGGAACGGAAACGATATCAGATTTTCAAGTCGTATTTGCCATTGTGTCAGCGGGGTTAATCGGTCGAATGGTGGGTTATCTCCATATTTATAGTATCACCAGTCTTCGGATTTGCTGTTTATTTTATTCCCATTCCCGATCCCATTTTGATGTCATGCTTTCCATCCTTGATAGATGAACGCTTTCAAACTTGCTCTTGAATGGGAATATTGGTGACTGGCATGCGGTCCAACACGATCTTGACATCCAGCAGGAGTGACAATATATCCACAATTAATTTGTTTCCAATGCGTCTTCTCATTTAAATATCGGAGACTCCACGCAGAGAAACATGTTTAAAAATAGAATTCCCAACACTTCAAGCTGACTGCGTTGAGTATAATGGTGGAAGTATCTCATCGAGCAAATTGAGGAATGTCGAGGATGACTTTGAGGGCGACTGTGCAAGCGGAGCAGTAAAAACCAGCTCCGATTGTATCATGAAGATATCTTCAGAGTTAGAAGCAGAATACAGGTGAGAGTTTCTACACTCTTGAAGGTCAAACCTGGACCTTGTTTTCACCAGAGATAAGGACCTTTTCAAGCCCATTCTCTCCTTCATTCTTGCTTAGGACTACATAATGGTTCAACAACCGAAAGTCTCCGGAGCAAGGTCCTTTACACAGAAAAAGTCAAGAACAACAAATGAACTATATAATTATGCCCGGCCGTGATATGAACTTGCGATGAAGGTGTACCTTAGTCTTCATGAACCGTATGCATGATGCAGATAGCTACCTGAGTTATGCAGCTGGTAACGTATCACAAATTTTTACCCAGCTTGTTGGATCATATATATATATATATACATAGGATACCGTGGTTGATATTTACTTTTGAAAGATGGATATATCAAACTAAGCAATGACAATGATAATGCTCTATCAAGTTTAGCGATGCTACACTCCCGCTCCCAAAATGTTCTGCCATTTCGTGTAGAAGTCTATCAATCGAATCAGCTTTCCGGGGCATATCACGAACTTCTAGCAATTGACCTCAATAAAGAATGCATGTCTAAGTCATCAAGCCTGGTTATTGCTGGTGGGGCAATATAGAATTTACCCAGAGAGGTCAAAGTTGAGGGATACATTTTATTTGTATTTTCCAGCCATCCTTTTCTGTCCCGAGTGGGAATAATTAAGCGAACCTCGAAGTGCCGCATCATATCTTTAGTTGATATTGGAGAAATATAAAATTTGGGCTGTACTGCCCTTGATAAGTTCCTCAATATTGCACGTACCACAGCGAAAGGATGAGGCAAGATCTGTCTTTGAGACGGACAAGATAAAATATCCCAATCTAGCACAATGCTTAGCAAAAACATAGGTCGGTCCTCAATTTTGATATTATCTACAGAAGTGATGGTGTAGAGTCGTGGAGACAATGTGACTCAAAACTAACAGCAACGAGAAGTTTAGTAAAGCATACAGCCGCACTTAGATCAGATGACTGAGGGGCGGGAGGAAGTGCGCAGGTTTTTATCAAAATATGACTTGGTTTGCATCCTCGCTGGAAATTACAGCTCACCATACTTGACTCCAAGTACGTCTTCATTCGTTTCATATTTTCAAGCAGGCGGAGTACCCTATGGGACAGTCAATCATGTTGTACGTAAGCGATCAATACTATTCTTATGGAGCGGAAATTTCTGAGTATAAAAGTCGTAGTTGCAACGATGGAAGACTATGTATGCATCTTCCAGCATCTAAACTCAATATACCAAGGCAGTTCTACTTTCTGTGAGTGATACAACAATGAAAGTAACCCATTAATCTTCTCGGAGAACCCTTAGGATGACCCCGACAGCTAAAATAAGGGTTTCTAACCTTTGCTTCTGTGTTCACTTGCAGACCATGGTGAGAACAGAAAGTGGCTGATGAAGAAACACCACCGTGCCGTACCTTCGACAACATTAACAAGTAACTACCAATACCAGTATTTGTGCCACATGCATCCTAAACAGACGGTTACAGCTAGAATATAATTATACCTCCATTCGATTACAACCCCAAGAAAGATAGATATCTTTAGCCTAGGCACTTTAGTACGTCGTTGAGGCCCTTGTAAAACTTCTTCTGCTGGGTCTACACACAGAGAAATCAAGATCTCAAGCATTGAGAGGTATTTATACACTGTCCCAGGGCTAGCTAGTATAGATACGAGCGAATCTACAAGTTCAATAAGTGAGTGCTAAGTCATGAGACACGAGGCATGATAGCATCAGGGAAGAGCATCAAACTTCGACATCTCTTGTAGCTTTCATTTCAAAAGGCAATGGTTAAAAAAAAAAGTCAAAAATACAATAAGAACACCCCTTGCAGATGGCCATGAAACAATAGTCAAGATACACTGGTCATCCACATCGAGAACTTGAATTTTGTAGTAACGAATTTTGTGTATAATGCGGGTAGAAGTTGCCTCTTGCATGGTTGTTAGGCTACTGATAGAAGGGATATATACAAGATGAGGGCAGGGAATTCGACTGGTAGCAAGCCAAAAGAATGACAATCAAGTATACAACTACTAGCGATAAAAACAATGACAAGAAATACACTGCCATCATCAACAGCTATTAGAATTCAACTTGGATTCGAGTTGACTTCGGAGAAGATGTGGAAAAGTGAAGCAGCATATAAACGCCAGGGTGCATTAGCCGGGAAACAGCAGGAAAATATAAGAGTCAGATATGAAGACGAGGTAGAAATCGTTTCCGGTTTGCGTGTAAGATATACAAATATATTCGAATCTTTTAGATTGCTGTTAAGCAGAGTAGATGGAGACATGGAGCTGACTCGCTTGTGGATAAGGTATCTTGTGTTGAATACCATGGATCTAATATGGTAGGAGTATCATAACTTGACTACCTATTCATAACGGGGGTCTGTGAAATTAATCATCACGGCTCTTGAAATGGAGAAAGCGAGATAGGTAAGGATCAGTAAGTGACATGCAACGATTAAAGTTGATAGTGAGGTTGAACTACAGATTCAAATGATTCATTTGAAGTTTTTGAACTTTGAGCCCAGTTCAAGCGGTGGAAGGCATAATCTCGAACGTACGACCAAACTGCAGGGAACCAACCTAATAAGTCGAATCAAACTAGAAATATCAAGAGGAATTGATGGCCACATTTCTGTCCCAGTGATCTCTCTGCAAGGAATAGAACTCTTCCGCAACGAGCGATCACTACCAGTGTCCAACATGGCAGCAAAATTTGAAAAATACCAAAAAAGCGTCAGAAGTATCACGAATGGAAGCAAAATATGACAACAACTCCATAACCCGGGTATCAAAAAATATACAGCCTCATAAATCGTGAAGTCAAATGGAGATACTCATCCCAGCATGCTCAGAATCAGTACCTGAAAGCTCATCTCAATAATCCTCCTAGATCTCTTTCCATCCCAGTTACCCTCTCTTCTAATGCCTTCTTCTTCATTTCCAGCTCCCTGATCTCCCTCTCCTCTCTCCTCAAGTCTTCATCCGTGATCTCTATCTCTGACGGTTCCTCGTTCACCTGCTGATTGTCCTCCTCACCACTCTCAGTATCATTCCCTCTGTTCATCCTCTCCAATTCTCTTGTCTGTTTCTGCACCTTCTGTTCGTGTCGCTTCACGCTCTCCCTTAGTTGCGCATATCTACTGCGTAATCCTCTTATTCTCTCTGGAACCCCTTGTACAGGATATACCCCATTCAATTTCTCCGCTCCCTTCAGTAAAACTTCGATATCAATTTCCCCCTTCCCAGTCTCAGTTTTGCGGACCTGAGAATGCAACTCTGCGCCAAGTACAGCAGCAACAGCAGTATTTCGCCGAGGTGCTCGACCGTTAGGACCAGACGCAGGAGCTACTTCGCCGGATGTTACATTGAAGACTGTTTGGCGGCGGGACTTGGATGGCTTGGGCTCGGGAGCTATTTGGGTTGGAGGTGGTGGGGGCGGGGGAACAGAAAAGAGGGCGCGTTCATGAGGTTCGGTGTCGCGAATTAGGGCGGTAATGTCTTGATTGGAGAGGAGAGCATTGGTAAAGATCTGAGGAGGGGGAAAGCTGTGGTAGCGGGGTTAGTAGCTCAAATTGGTTTGAGCGAGAGCAGCAGTTACTTACGGTAATGAGGCTATTGAATCCGCCGAGAGAGCGATTTGCTCCAGATGTCTTTCCAGTAAAGACATTGTAGAAGTCTAAGGTAGTGTAGTATCGCGTGGTTGTATGATTGATGGGTTTGAAGGTTATCAGTATCTCAAGTCATTATTCACAATCACTACCTGGGTACTTCATAATTATCGGCAAGGGTATCAAGACGCGGGACAACAACAAAATCCCGACGCTGGATTAGGTTAGCTTGAGTAGATAATCATTTGAAGCAGAGGACGCGGAAACTGGGTTGACCAATTCAATCACATGATATGCACTTCTCTTCTTCAATCACGAATCATATCTTGACTTTTCTTCCCTTGCCCAATGCAAATCTTCTGCACCTTTCACGGCAACATGATGTATTCCAATTGTATTTGTATCTTTCTTGTCTCCTATACCGGTATACATATACGTTCTCTCTCTCTCCCGCCTTTCTCTTCTCTTAGAAAGCTTCGATCGATCCGAACAACGCATTCTCTGCTTTAATTTGAATCAACAATTGCAATTGGTGGTATATAATCGTTCAAGCATGAGAGATGCATTGTTTGCATATCTTCTACCCTTGATAATTTTCGTCTTCCATAAACTCTATCGTCAATCTTTCTCTCCCAGATTTCTTTTTCTTGTTTTCCAAATTTGATTGTTGCTCAATTTTGGTTGCTTTTCCCCCCGTTCATCTCTTACTGCTGCTTGTTGCTTATTTATCAATTTGGAGTTACTGACAACACATACATCGCAACACCATTATTTCTTTCTTGCCATGGAGGATACTCGGAAAAGCCATGGTAGGATAGGATAAAGCTATTCCCTTTTCTCGCGGTGTCAAAGTGAGTTTTCGTCTCGAATATTTCACACGAGAGGGAAATTTGCTTTTTCATGCTTGGGAATGATCGAACATTGCCATCCAGTCCATCTTTTCATCCAATATAAACTTCCCCAAGGAGCCACCATACATATACATATTCCACATATCCAAACAATCCAACCAACTGACCGCATAGTGCATCAATGATCGATTGGCGGCATTGACGATTGACGACTCGCCGCCCACTACTCATTTATCTACCGATACAACCATAGACTAAAGCACGCAAGAAAAAGCAACTCGTCATTAGTCTCTTCTCTTCCTTCGTTCATTGGTAAACAAGCTTATTCCTTGGTTATTTCTGCCCAATACCTACAGGCTGATTTATACCACCCACGGGTCCATTGTCCATATATCTCTTATCTTGCTTTGATCGAAAGTTGTTGGCTAGTTCTACTTTCTTCCTCTTTCATCCAACTTCTTTCAATTCGAGGTTTACCCGAACATTCGGGTCAAACTTTTTTCTCCTGCCCCTCCAACGCTCCCAACTGGTTACCAGAACACCTCTTCTTCAGGGTATTGATCTACGGCATCAGTGAAGTGTGGAGACAAAAAACGCATAAGAATATTCTTTCGGCTTCCCGCAACACGCACTTTTTTCTCTCGGAAAAACTTATATTATTTTTTGGCCTTTTCTGATATACCCATTTTCGAACGCCTCATCCTCAACATTTCGAAACAAGTTTGGTCCCCTTTTCATCTATCTAATAAATACCTGACGGTCTCAGTTCAATTGACCCACATTCAATTTATTTTTATACTTGAACTCGATGTTTATCATTGGTCGCCTTGTTTGCTTAGATCTACAAGTTACGCTGACCCTTGTATCTTCAACCAGGACCTTGTCCCTCAGATCCCTCGTTAACCAGCTCTGAGACCAGACTTATCCCCTTTTGACGGTTGACGATAGCCTCGAATCCGTAATTGTGAGGCTTCTTGGCACCCCAAGCTCATTTCGAGATTATCATGAACTGTGACCCTCCAGATCTTCCTTCTCCTGCCAGGAGAGATTCACCACCAGTTCTTACACCTTGACCTCAATCGCAACATACACATCTTTCACGCACAGAACACGAAAATTTGATCACTTTGATCTACTTGAGGAATCACAAAATCGCAGCTGCCAAACATGCGACCTACAACTCCCAATTTCAATTTCGCTCAAAGTGTTGGCCCTTCATCACCACCTGAGACCCCGACTCATTCCACCTTTACCTTCGCACCTCAACGACCATCCATGAACTTTCCTCGTCCCTCACCTAAAACAAATGGGATTATACCCAATGGTCCAGGGCCTCATTTCAGCTACAATCGAGTCGAAGACTTATCCCCACGATCTACTTCTCCCTCGTCCGAATCCTCGGGCAGCGCAAGTCCCCCGCGATCAGAGAGTTCCCAACGCGCGCAATCACCAATTTCATCGCCTATCCACAGGCATTCACGGATAGTGGAAAAGGGCAATTTCACATTGGAAGAAATAACAGACAGCGACCTCGAGGGCTACGATTGCGACGAGGAACTTATAATACGACCCCACCAATACGAAGACGCTGAGTCCGATGGAGGACATATTGCGCCTATACCAACACCAGCCGAGCTCGATCCACTCTTCATCAGTGATCTACGCGACCTTTCTGCACACGACTGCACAGACGCTTTTAACAATGAAGAACAAGATGGCTCGCCATTGGATGAGTATGAAGCTTGGGTACAGCGCAATCGGGAAGAACGTCGTCGTCGACGCCGCAGTTCAGCTACTGTACAAAAACGATCACTTGCACAAAGTATAGGGAGCGATACTGACGACGAGGATTTGAAGCCAGATCATATAAGTGCGAATGAGGCGGGATCTAGTGCTAGAAGACTACGAAGGAAAACATTCAATCACGGGGGAGATAAACGGGCGAGTCTTATATTTGATGATCCACCACCCCGGATTCCAGAATTGGAAGAACCAGATAGTTGCGAGGAAGTTCTTGAAGATGATACAGAACTGGATGATCTAAGAGAATTGCCATACTACGTCTTGGATGAATCTATGGATATCGACTCTTCTTCTTGAAAGTAACACGACTTCAGGGGCATAAACATTTTTCTGTGAAAGATGATGAAGGTGTGTAGATCGGCGAGTATGAATATAAAAAGGGGTGACGAATTAATGAATTATGAACAAAGGCGGCATTCTATTGCATGAAGGTATAATACATATGACGGTGGCATATTCTTTTCTACGTTTTTGAGCGAGAGTATCACTAGGTGGATTTTTTCTTACGTTTGGTCCATTATTCATTCATCAAACATAGCATTGCATAGCATTGCATAGCATAGCGGATGTAAGGTTAGCAGTACCGGCCAATAGAACCCGGAATCTGGACTGAAACTCATGGTTTCGGGGTTTGTTTTATAGACTGGGTGGGGGGAGGACGAAACGGTCATGGCAAAAGATATAGGAGCATACAAATAGATATACCTTTTATCAAAATTAAAGCCTGAGGCTACAGTATGTGGTTGTATAGGGATGTAAATGTTTTTATGATCTGGGATCTGACGTTGAAGTAGAAGTTGTTAAGACCTTGAACTCCGTATTGTCAACATATCTGAGGAATTTACACAAATCTGAGGAATTAACAAGCGATAGGTATTGATATCCACATCTGGGGACATCGTTATCACAAAGCTGCCATGTTTGGTCTGACAGTGACTTGTTGAACCATAGACAATATCTGGCTTTTCATCCAGAAAAATGTGATTAAAGTCGCCAAAGACTTTGATGGAGATTTTAGATATTTAAATTCGTCTATAAAATTAGTTACATATTAGAGAGAAGTCAATAAGGAAGTCTGCATAGTAAGTACCTATTCCTACCTACCTAGATATTCAACAAGGATCAATAGGTGCAGTTTGTTGAACGTCTAATTCTGATAGACTGGTAGGATAAGTGATCTAATGGTAATGATATCTATCTCGTCAAAGTTCAAACATTTCAAGAATGGAAAGTAGGCGAGTGGAATACTGTAGTTAACAACGACGGATAAAGAATGCATGAAACAACAAGAGTCGGTTGATTCAATTAGAAATTCTTATAGGTTGATAGTGACAAATTTTGATCCCCAATGAGCTGATCCATAAACCAATGAAAAATGTCTCCAAGAAGTTCCAATATGTACCCTCCTACCCGCGGACATTGTAGATGTCCATCTGATGTTCCCCATGGGAAAATATATATAGGCTGGCTCTGGTTGGTGCAACTTGGAAGGCTTAATAAGGCGCTCGGACTACATTCATTAGCGCTTCCGAGTAGGATCTATAAATCCATCTACAATGGTCTACCTTACCTTGTCATATAACCACCAAAATTTGAACTTATCAGACATTTGACAACCTCTTACAGAAGAACACATGTGGTATTAATCAATATAGACAGCCATTATTGTTTTCATTCAAATCATTTGTCAACATCTCACAACATGAATACTTTCCTTCCAGGTCATGAGAAGCCTGCGTCTTCGCAACGACCGCAGACATTATTTAAGCCCGAAATGATGCGCCAACTACCTGCAAATGTTTTTACAGAAGAGGAGAAACTTAAATGGGAACAGGGATTGAAAGGACTTTGGGCTCATGTTGAAAATAATCCTCTTGAATCATCGGCACATCAAGACGCCAAGCGGAAATTGATTGAGTTTTCGAAGTCAGTATCGTCCAGGATAGTGCAATTTCGCACACAGCAGCAACAGCGCCAGATACAGGCCCAGCAGAATCAGCAAAATCAGCAAAACCAGGCGCAAACTCAGCAGGTTCAACAAAATCAACAGAATCAACAACAGACTCAGCAACAGAATCAGCGAAGCCCACAGGCGCAACAAGCACCACAACCCACAACAGCTCCATCGAATGAGGCACCTCAGCAAGAATCAGCTCCACAACAGCAGGAACAAGCCACACAGTCACAGGATAATCAAGCTACTGGTTCCAATGCTGGAACTTCTTCTCAACAGCAAGCAAGGCCCCAGATTTCTGCTCAAATGCCAGAGAAGATTCTGCACCACGTCAGAACATTTCCGTGGCATGCCCCACAACACCTAACCCCGCAATCACCAGAATGGACCAAATGGATGGCAGATATTAAGAACAAGTATGCAAAGGGCTTGATGCAGATGGAAAAGACAAACATACAGGCGAAGGGTATGGAAGATTATATGAGAAAGAAAAGAGAAGAAGGGACTGCAACGGAACAAGATGAAGCAGAACATCAGACAAGATTAGCAGAGGTTAAAAAACAACATCACATGGCCAAGAAGTTCGTGGATGAAATTAGAGAGAACCAGAAACGTCTCACAACAGGAAATGCCCATCAAGGCCAAACACAGCATCCTCAACAATCACAAGCTCCTGCACCTGGACCATCCAATACAAATGCGAATGGAAATGGAAACGCGGATGTTACTGCAAGTCAGGGTAACCAAGGAGCTCAAGGTACCACCCAAATGAATCAAACACAAGGAGCACCCAGGCCACCTATGAATTTGCAACAGCCACCAAACCCAGCATTACAGAATACTCAGACTGTCAATGCTGCTATTGAACAAGCTCGAAACCAACAAATGGGTGGTGGTAATCGACCTCCTGGGCCACAAGGACAGCCATCCCAAGGTCCACAAGTTCCTACGCCAAACGTACCTCCCCATCCAAATATGCCTCAATCTCAACCTGGGCAGGCGCAAGGCATCAAAACGGAACCAACAATGCTAGGTCCAATCAACACCGCCATTACTCAAATGCAAAATAACCAGCAACGCCCGGGTCAAACAAATTCTCCTCAATCAGCCATTCCTCAATCAGCCAACTCTATCAATGCACCACACCCACCTGGACCCCCAAGGGCTTTAACCCATCAAGCGGCACTACAAACTGCGGCTCAAAGTTATTCCAGCGCGGGTGGTCAAACGACCACACCTAATACGGTCATGGGTCACTCGCATACTCACCCTAATACTATGCCCAGGGAACAACAAAATCCAAGCTCAACAAAACTTCCAATTCCAAAACATTTGCCAGAAAGAGCAATCGCACCCCCACAACCTGTACAAATGGGCCAATCACGTCCTTCATTTACTGGCGGTCCATCAGGTGCTGGTAACGGAGTTATGGGTCAACCAGTTATTGCCAAGACTCCAGGTTACGTCCTGGATGGCGAAGGTGACCGCGTTTTGAGTAAGAAGAAATTGGATGAGCTTGTTAGACAAGTTACCGGTGGCGGAGAGAATATTGCAGGTGGTGGTCTGACTGCTGAAGTTGAAGAGGTATGAAAATTTCCCTGTATTCCCATTACGTTGATTTGCAAGCTCGTCCTTACTACCCCTGTCGCGGATATATAATACTCCATGCCTACGAATGGGCTGAAATTAATTTAAACTAACACGATCTATTAGTCCATCCTTACAGTGGCCGACAACTTCGTCGATCAAGTCCTTCAAGCTGCGTGTAAGAATGCAAAGGAACGTGGCTCGAAAATTTTGGAAATCCGTGACATTCAACTCACTCTCGAGCGCGGTTACAATATTCGTATCCCAGGTTACGCCAGTGATGAGATTCGAACCGTCCGTAAGATTGCACCAAGCTCCGGATGGATCAACAAGATGAGCGCCGTTCAAGCTGCAAAGGTCACGGGTGGAAAGGGTAGTGATTAAAAGTATTGTCCATAATTTCGGACGGCGTTGCTTTCATCCTATCAAGGTGTCCGATATGTCTACATCACTTCGCAATGGCCAGTGGAATGATAAACAGGAAAATGATAATTACGGGTATGAATCGGGATAAATTTCTAAGGGGTCACTATACTATCAGGGCATGGGATGGATGATAATTGGTGTTAGGCTATCCATCTTAAATTGATGTGCATATGGCATGGACTGTCGTTGGCGTTGGAGGAGTGGTATCATGATGTTTAGAAATCATCTGTGTTCTCTCTGGGTATGTGTTGGTCTTCTAAGATAGGTACTAAGATACCAAGGTACTCCCTAAATACCATGACACTTCTTTAATCTTAATACAAGTTCACTATGATGTGGTGTCTATGATCATGATGATGTGACGTTCAACAATGAATCCATCGCCATCCTCTGCCACTGGCTTGAATGGCAGATTTTTTGATCAGATCTTATTGCAATGACCTCCACATAGGAATCAATGTCGTGTTCTACAGCTCTGTCTGCCCAGTACTAATCTATCCTAGCGAGAGTATTTTTTGAAATCACTGCACCAACCTACTTGCCTTGTTCATTGACGTGTAAAATTTGCTCCTCATTCGTTCCCAATCCTCGTCTCGTCAAGGACCCGAGTGTTGTCTTGTGTTGACACGTGATTCAGATGTGATCTCATGCTTTAGGTCGGCGGCTGATACGAGATTAGGATCTTGGTTTGATATCAGGATGGGTGGGCTAGTCGTTGAAGTTATTTCGAAGCTTTCATTGAGAAAAATTGGCAACTAGTATGTACGGTCGTAATTGCAAATAATCGCTCAGTATTATGTACGTCAAAGTTCTTCAATGATGCATCCTGCTTAAAAAGCCATTTTTTCGGTGTTCCACATTAGCTGGCTTGCAGTCGCCCAGCTCCCCAGGCACCCGATGACTCGCGTTAAAACAGCATCAAAGGTCGTTAAACGTAGCCGTAATAATCTTGAGCTTTGATGTTGTAAAGGTAATCCAAGATGTGAACGACAGCTACAACAACCATTGACAACTCAACTACATAACACCCTTTTTAATCAATAACCCTTTCAAACTCTTGTGATACCTTATACTCACAGAGACATATTCTGTGAATAAGAGACCGACTATATCACTTTTAAAATCATCCAACGCGACTTGAAGAAAAGTACCCTAGCTCTACCACCCACCAGTCTAGGTTTACAAAAGGGCGACGTCAACCTTCAAATATACTCTTTATTTCGCAGTTATGCCTGGCAAAACACCATACAAGAAGGGTACAGATCCAGTCGAAAATGGTATCAACAGTACGAAGAAGGATGATTCAAAGAGCTCATTGAAAGGTGGAAAGGGAAAGAAGACCAAGGAAGGCGAGGAGGAGATGACAGTTGTCGTACCACCATCAAAGAGTTCTAAATTATCAGCTCCTCCTCCGAAAGATGGCGATGGAGATGTAGCTATGGATGGCTCTGCGGAGGGCGAAGAAGTTGCAGGTGTTGAGAAGGTTGATCCGGTGGCCAAGGCTGTTGCAGGTAAGTCAAGCAATCACCCAACATACGTGAGTTTCTATCCACCAACAAAAGCTAACATTTCACTCCTTTTCGCAGATATCAAGAGCAATTTTCCATTATTAGAAAAAGCTGTTGCTTTGTTTGATGCTAGATACACACTCCGAGCCCTCAGATCTATTTCCTCTATTCGAAAACACCTCACGGCTGACATTCTGGCGCAAGTTATTACGGAAACTTACCCTACCGCAACTCAGCAAGCAAAGGCTTTACTCATAGGTATTGACAGAGAGAATGCCACATTTAACAAGGCATCATCAAGTGAGATGGAAGTCGATTCTGATTCAAAATCTGCCAAAAACGGGAAGAAGGAACCAAAAGAAATCATTCCGGAGATTGATATTTTCCTCAGCATCCTCGTACAAATCTTCTTCCTCGATAATAAGATGAATGAGAAGGGCTTTACACTTTCCAAGCATGTTACAACAGTCATTCATGGACTCAACCGTCGAACACTGGATTCTCTCTCCGCTCGCGTGTACTTTTACTGGTCTTTGTTCGCTGAACAGTTGGCACCACTTCCACCTTCTCCAGCTTCTCCAATTGTTGCAATTCGACCAGCTCTTCTTTCTGGCTTACGGACTGCTGTTCTACGCAAGGATATCGATACTCAATCAACTGTTATCGTACTTCTTTTACGAAATTATCTATCAACCTCCCATATCACTCAAGCTGATCTTCTCATCTCGCATACCAAATTCCCCGAAAGCGCCTCGAACAACCAAGTTGCAAGATATTTATACTACTTGGGACGAATCAGGGCCATTCAATTGAGATACACTGAGGCTCATGAACATTTGACGGCCGCAACTCGCAAAGCTCCTTCGAGTCCGAGTGCTGCAGGATTCTCGCAAACTGCAACGAAATTACTTCTTGTGGTTGAGTTGTTGATGGGAGATATTCCTGACCGTGCAACATTCAGAATCGCTAGTCTCGAGCGTGCTTTACAGCCATATCTTAACCTCGTTCAAGCAGTTCGAGTAGGGTTGATTGCAGAATTCGAGGCTGTGATTACTCAACATGCGGAGACTTTTAGACGTGATGGCACTTATACCTTGATCCTTCGTCTACGACAAAACGTCATTAAAACCGGTATTCGAATGATGTCCTTGTCCTACTCAAGGATCTCTCTCCGAGATATCTGCATACGCCTGAAGCTCAACAGTGAGGAATCTGCGGAATACATCGTCGCAAAGGCAATTCGTGATGGTGTCATTGAGGCAACTTTGGATCGTGAGAAGGGATTCATGAAGAGTAAGGAAGTTGGAGATGTCTATGCTACTAGGGAGCCTGGTGAAGCATTCCATGATCGTATTCGTGCTTGTCTTGCCCTTCATGACGAGAGCGTTAAGGTATGTTTTGGCCTCTTTTCCTACTGTGGCATATATCATATACTAATTCGTATAACCACAGGCTATGAGATTCCCAATGAATCAACATCGATTGGAACTCAAGAATGCTCAAGAAGCAAGAGAACGCGAACGCGAAATGGCAAAGGAAATTCAAGATGGTGATTTGGATGAAGATGACCTTGGCGGAGACTTCGAAGGCATGTAAGATGAGACTTGAGGAGCGGAATGAAAGGCCTTCGAAGATGTATAGAAACCCGAATGCGAATGCAACTTGTAGCATGAGATGGTGAAGGGAGGGAAGAATATTGGTTTGGTGGCACTTCATACACTTCTACCAGAACTCGTTTTGCTACTATTACCTCGTTCCCAATCTGGGGTTTCTTTCCAGGAATTGAGAAGATTACAATCTACGGCATACAGATAGCTGGAGTTTGAAAATTGGACCATGAAATGAAGGAAATTCCACTGCTACATTAGTTTTTTTTTATCACTTTTTACACCTTAACTGAACTTTATTTGCATGCGAGGCGACGCATTTGGACGTACAATATCTATGCAGATGCTGGCCGGGGTTTAATTATTAGAAGTGTTATTTCTGTACAATGACAATCCTTTTGATGCGATACACATTTTCCATATGTTGGGAGAGAGCTACTGTTTATGATGATGATGTTATGTGATGTGTTTAACAACTATTGCACGGTGATATGCAGAGCTTTGGACTGGACAAGGTATGTGGATGATGTGTATAAAATATATATGGTAGCCTTGCAGCATTTGGTGGAGAGCCTTGTGGATACAGAAGCCTTGTCGCGGTGCGGTGATGTAAACATTCTTAAAACGACTTCGACGCGATCAACGAGTCTGGTAAACTTTATAGAGTAAACAATTCACTTCCAGTAAAAGGAATTTTGGACGGAGGAAGAGGAAGAGGGAGTTTCATTTGTACCGCTAGAAAAAGATACGGTAGCAGAAAATAGGTCGAAAGTTTAATTTTCCCATAATAACTATAAAAGTGGCAGTTGTAATCGAGAGCTTCAACATTACATTGCAAGCTTCGCAGTCTACAAATACAAATCTACCTGGTCACACACAAAACGAACAAATATTTACGCAACGCGGAGTAATTGACGGTGGTGATTATAACTGCAGCCAGGTCTAATCATCTCAGATTTGCGACAATAAATCTGCTGGAGAAAACAAGCAGGAGATTCTACCAAATTGCACCACGAGAAGAATTGTGATTCAATTCATTGCCAGGACGGCAACAGCGACGATATTTCCACGCAATCATAGCGAGAGTTGCTTCGTACAATTACGATACACTACCAAGGACATTAGTTGGACTACATATTAACCTCCAAATTCAGAACTCAATTAACAATTTTGAGTGTGGTGGATTCCACAATTCGACCTCACCACCAGGGGCTTCTAAGCTATCAACCCCCCCTTTCAACCATAAATCGGAGAAAGTACGATACGATGCCACCACGAACCCTCCGAAAGCGCTCGCATAGAGCAAACTCACGCGATACACATTCCAGTTCAAATCCCGACCCAAACGCAAATACAAATACAAATGGTTCACCAAATACAATGACAATACGAACTACGACGACAACAACTACTACTATGATGGTTGATAAGGATGGCGTTGAGGTTGAGGGCAGTAGGAGAGTTAGTGGAGGAAGAACAAGTACGGGTGGGAGAACAAGCACTGGTTCAGGAGAGAAAAGACAAAGAGGATTGGCGGAATTTGGTATTACGAGAAGTCCGCATCCGCAAGGAAAGAAACGCGAGCGTGAGATCGAGGGAGAAGGAGAGGGAGAGGGAAAGGGGGGCGAGGATGGGAATGCCATGAATGGTGGAAACATGGCGAATGGAACGAATGGAATAACGATTGGTCCAATGAGCTCTACCCAAGATCAAGAGGATACAAATACACCCAAACGCAGAAGAATCAGCACAACGAGTCGGGTGAATGGTTCGATTACTCTTACCGGAACTGGAGAGATGGAAACACCAAGGGAAAGAACCAGGGAAAGAGATGTTACAGTCAGCATGGAGAACTCATTACCTTCGCCCCCTGCTGAAGCAGGCGATAATGATCATCATGGAAATCCGGCCGAGGTTGATATTGGAGAAAGAAGTTCACCTACTGAAAATAGAAGTGGTGGAAGTCCTGGGACGGAGACGGAGACGGCGAAGAATGTTGATGAGAAAGAGAATGACGAAGAAAAAGATGAACAAAGGGAAAGAAATATCGATGAAGTTGTTTTTGGAGATTTATGCTTCAAGAGTTGGTATTCGAGTTTTTATACCCGCGATGTCATCGGAAATGGAATGATAGAAAATCATTCTCAGAGTGTAAGTCAAGGAAGTGGAAAAAGCAGCAAGAGTGGAAAGAGCGGCAAGAGTGGTAAGAGTGGGAAAGGGGGAGACAGAGATTCGAGAGGACCAAAGGGTTTACAGGTTGATAGATTGTTTGTCTGCAATTGGTGCTTTGGATATACAATTCATGGGGGAGAAATGGCGAAACACAGAGAATGTTGTGAGCGTAAAGGAAGAGTTCCTGGAAATTGTGTTTATGAACATGATGAAAACGGGGAATGGAGTGTTTGGGAGGTGGATGGAGAGGTTGAGGGTGTAAGTTTTCTTCTTTTCCTCCTGGTTGTCTTGATTGCACTTCTATACCGACATAATTCGAAAAACCCCTACTAATATCGCCGCAAAGACATTCTCACAATCTTTGTCTCTCTTCGCCAAACTCTTCCTGGATAATAAATCGGTCCTCTATGATGTGCAGTCATTTAATTATTTCCTTCTCGTCCACACCATTCCCAGTACGAAAGAACAACAAATCGTAGGATTCTTCTCAAAGGAAAAGATGTCATGGGATAATAATAATCTAGCTTGTATTCTTGTTTTTCCTCCATGGCAAAAGAAGGGATTGGGAAGTATTTTAATAGGCACGAGTTATGAAATTAGTAGGAGAGAAGGACTAATTGGAGGGCCGGAGAAACCAATTAGTGAGTTGGGAAAGAAGGGGTATGGCAGGTTTTGGGGGGCAGAGGTAGCGAGGTGGTTGTTGGAATGTGAAGTTGGTGTGGATACTTTGATGGCAGAGGACGAGGTAGTAGATGAGGAAGAGGAGCTTGATGTCGAGGTGATTAAAGTGGAAAAGAAACCGCCGGCGAAGAAACCATCGGGGAAGGGAATGGGAAAGGGCTGGAGAAAGGGTATGAAGGGTGTGGGCATGCAACCTCAATCTCTATCTCAATCATCCTCTCAGTCAAAGGAAAATTCAGGACCAGCACCAAGATTAACACCAAAAGCAACAAAATCGGCGCCAAAATTGCCTGTAACACCGCCCATGGAAGATACCTGCAGCGCAACTACCGTGGAAGCTATTAGTAAAGGCACATGGATAGCGGTAGACGATGTTCTTGGCGTCCTCAGATCAATGGGCGTGCTTGAGACAGTCGGTGGCTCAAACAGAGAAAAATCTGGAAAGATGAGTGCAAGTACACTAGGAGGAAGAATTGAGAAAGCGGGGAAAAAATACAAAGTCAAAGTAGATAAAGAAAAAATCCGCAAGTGGGTAGAGAAAGAAGGATTGAGTTTGGAGAAGTGTGTAAGGGAAGAGGGGTTTGCAGAGGGATATGGATATGCGGTTAGTGATGTGAGTGGAGTTAGTGGCGAAGAGAGCTTGATGGAAAGTATTGAGGGGAGTGGGGAGGAGGTCGATGAGGCGGGGGAGGAGGATGAGTTGGCGTGAGAGGAGTTGAATAAAATGGGGGGCGTTTTGGGAGATAGGGTGGGGTAGGGTCAACTGGATCTTTTTTCATGGTAATTCGGTTTGGAGTTTAATTTGGTCTTACATATTAAACGGTAGATAGATACCATAGCGAACGGAGTTTCCAGATGGGATTGGAGTCGGATTATATATACACTCGTCGATTACATCATACATAAAGTATCACAAATCTTATGTATTGTACTTTCTAGTAGAAGTATCAATATCCATGCTCTAGGTTTGACATGTAGTTGTGTTATGTCCTAGGTAGGGTGAAATTGCTATATGATAGGATGTTAACCAGTGAGCCATCATTGGTTCCACCCACCATTACTTCGGGAGTAATTTGGTCTGTTGAGGTCATGCATTTGGTGTTTTTCACTTCAAAAAATATAACTAGATGTTGTTGACAGGGCCGAATAGCTTGACTGAAACAATTCACGAATCAATTTGTCCATTGCAGCAAAGTCGTGAGGAGAAAGATTAAGGAAGCGAAGATGTCAGCTGATCACGTGGCAGTCACGCGTAAGCGATGATGTAATTATTTGGCGTTTGCAGGGACTTAAAAGAGCGCAAGAAACCTGCGTCAGTGATAACTCTCAAGAAATGCATATTCTGATTTATCTCAATCAAGAAGCTCACGTGAATATATTCTTGTTCTACTCCTCGAAAATCATCATATCATCATGTTCGTTAGAAAAATCATCAGTGGTGCGACACCGATCTCACGTTCACCAATTCTCCTGCCCAAATGTTCAATGCACGTGAAGTCGCCAATCCGTAGCACTTTGGCTTCGGTTTTCATTTCCAGGGAATATCATAATGATGTAAACTCAGAGTCCAACCCGGAAGTGGTTACAGAGGGGAAGATGGCTGTGAAGATGGCTGCGGAGGCTGCGGAGGGGCAAAAGATAGAGAGGTCAACTGAAGTGACGAGAGAGAAGGCAGATGGAAACAACGGGGAGAAGCCCGAGAAGAAGAGGAAGACAATCGCAGAAATGGATGAAGAGTTGAGGGCGAAGATGGAAGGAAGAGAGGGTGCAGCTGGAGTTTCATATGAAGGGGGAAAGCCGGTGACAGATGGATTTGGGAGGGGTGTGAAGAGTAATATGTTTAGAGTTATCTGAGGAGTTCAAGGTTAACTTTTTATAAATATGGTGGAGAAGAGTAGCCTGGGTAGAAGGGAATGATGAATATGTTAGAACTTTAGGTTTTACAAGATACGGATTCCGAAATCTGTGTTGTATTGCTGCAATATCAAACTACTTGTAATGCGTGCCTGTCAAAGTCATCGAATCACCATTTTGAGCGTCTCAATGTGTTTCCAGTAATGGAAGTCGCTTTGAAACAACAAAGAGGCTGCATGCTTTCAATTTGAGAAGTCGCGAGTTCACACGTCATTTTAATTACAGGAGTTCCCCCTTCATCAAACGCGGCCATTGAAAACCACAGCCAGGTCTCGACTACCTTTACAAATCCCTAGGAAATCTATTTCTCCAATCCTACTAATTACACCTACAAGTTATTATCTATTAAACAATGTGTCTTTGTTAATTCTGGCTTAAATGCAAGTGTAAAGTCTTTCGACGAGACCAGAATGGCAGTCGCAATCAATATGTCTCTGATGATCAAATATCTCAATTCGGGAGCGAATCACAGCCAACGCGTCTAGGAAGGAATCAAGAGAAGAGGCATAACACAATAAAAACAATTCCGTTCTCATGATTCAAATACACAAAGACATCCCAATAACTCTACACAACGAGCGAATCTCGGCATCAAAAATAATAGTGGTACGAGATTATCTCATATGTCAAGACTGAGAAGAACGAAGACTGTCAGAATCACGAGAGGCTCAAGAAGGAATACAGGCTTTTGAGCGAAAAAAAAGATGGAGGATCGCCAGGAGCCGGAAGCGGGGAGCGATAATTTATCACAAACAGATATCCTCGGACATGACGTCGATTATTCAAGAGTGAAAAGAGAGTTCCTAAGGGAAACCTCAGCAGACACTTCAGAATCGGAAAGTCACCCTCGAAAGAAGAGAAAGGCTCAACTTGAGGATTTCGAACTCGGCATGCAAGACGGCGTTGCAGCGTGCAGTAACAATTCTTCATCGACCGACAATATTGACGATATAACACATTCAAATGCCGATCGGAGTCATAAAGGTAGTTCAAACGGGATTGATACTTGTTTAAATAGAAATGAGAAACCTCGTTGGTAAGTTCATTCACTCCCATCGAGCCCCCAAACTTCTAGACGGCAGCATTTACTTATAGAAGAACGACGGAGACATTGTAACATTAGC
The DNA here is from genome assembly GCA_004916875.1 of Botrytis galanthina. Taxonomy (NCBI): domain Eukaryota; kingdom Fungi; phylum Ascomycota; class Leotiomycetes; order Helotiales; family Sclerotiniaceae; genus Botrytis; species Botrytis galanthina. Next base: position 25,997 of record PQXL01000058.1, read on the forward strand.
TCTTCTACTGTCAATTTTTGTCATTGGGAGCAGTTCGATCGATATAAAATAGCCACAACAATCAAACTAACTCGAACCGAAAATAGCGTTTTAGTTTGTCCAGAGCAAGATGGAACCGACGACCAAGAAATAGAAAACTACTATGACGGTTCTTGTGATGTAATGAACCTTACCAAAGATCGTAGTCAGTTATATGAGGAAAGGATCAGACAATCAACAGCTGGAAATGACTTTATTCTCGAAAGGGGAATAATACATTTCTGGAGAGTTGAAGGAAAGAAGGACCTAGCACATTTTGTGTTGCGACGACTTCCTCATTTTGATTGGGAAATCGGCAAGGATCCAACACTCGGTTATTACGAAGGACCTTTGCTGACTTTGGTGGAAAAACGGTGGCCAAAAAACAAGGGTGATAAAGCCATGTGTGTTGTGGAAAAGCGGATGCTTACAATGGACGAGTTGGAAGACTATATGTCTACGTATGTCTTATTGGTTCTCTTCTTCCTTCACCCCTATTCAACTCTTCAAGCTGGCCGCGAGGAGTAACTTGCTCAATTCCTGAATCAATCTGTGGTTTCCAATTCTTGTTCTCGCAACTTGCCTGACATCAAATTTTGAGTTTGGAAATAAAAAGAGCACGACTGACAAGCAGATAAATTAGCGTGACTGAAAACCCAGACCGAATAGCTACTGCAGATGGTATCTACTCAATTGTAGACAACGGTGAGGGGTCTCATCTCGCATATCACATTGCAAGCGCTTCACGGGGTAAAGGTTCTAAATCCCTTTCGAGCCTCGGCGTTCGCGTAAGAGGATCATTCATATGCTGGGTCAAGAACCCAAAAGCATGTGGTACAGATGTTGATAAACCGCGTCTTTATTGGAAATGGTTGCAAGAGGAATTTAGGGGTTTGCTATGGACACCCTTGGTACAGGAGCATTTGGTTATGGAAGGTACTAAAATTCTGCTTATTCGTGGAAAATCGAAGAATGAGAAAGTCAAAGAGGATAGTTTAGAGGAGAAGTTGAATGATGCAGAATTCGCAGCAGATTTTGAGAAAGAATTGATTGAATTGGATTATGCGGTAAGTTATTTCTTTTTCTGATCACCCTTTTTCAAGCGGTATATTCACATCCCAAAGAATAGGTCAAAAATTCCTTCAAGGTCTTGGGCCTAAGAAAATCAGGACTTCTTTGACTTGTGCTCGCAGTAAGCAATATATGTATGTCGCTGCTGATATCCTGCTATTAGGGTCTCGACATTGCGCCTTTGGAGGAAGATCATCCCATCTTCGGAATATTCGAGGCTTTAATACATGACTTTTCTATTCAATTGTACCCTTGGGAATGGATGCGCTCTACTTGAGTATCGGTACCACCGTAACCTTTGTATAAGTTTCTGCAGGTTTTTCGAGTGATTTGGTGTTTGAATCGCGAGGGCGATTGTAGAAACTTAAGGTTGCCACGGATTTCAGCACCTGTATGACTAAGAGGTAATATCAGATTCGTGAATTGGTTATTTTTAAGAAGAGTGCATGATTTGGGTTGCTTTAAAACCCTGTGTGATATGGAATAAAGTGAGGCTAACAACGAGAGGATGGCATACATGATAGAGCAAACATAGGATAAAAACAATGTAGACAACACCAATTCAATGCAATTATTTTTGAATCCTGATCCAAAGCATGATCAGTACTTGGGACAGTATTATCTGTTCAGCGGGGATGTTGGTGCTCAGTTGACCCTAGAGTTCGAAAAGGAACCGGGGGTTCAAAGTTTGTGAAGTAACAAATGTGTTTCAATGGGTCGAATAACTTCTTTTGGATCAATTTATGATGTGCAATAACATCTATAAGGAACATTCTACAATACTTTGAACATAGTGAGAAATCCCGCAGTTGCAGAAGAGCTAGCAAAAGACTTTTCTCTATTGTAACTTGTCAGGGCCCCTCCTTGTAATTTTGAGACGGCAGATATGCAACATTGGAGTTTTGAGGGATCTGAGTAGTGGAGAATTCGCAGTTGATCAGACCTCGATTATCGATGAGGGAGCGAAGAGAGCTAAGGGAGGTTCTGGTCTGAGGTTTGATCGGAAGCTGTGGGTTTTGTACAATGGATTGTGGATTTGTTCGGATGAGGTAGGCCATTTAGAACTTTACCCAAAAAATGGTATGACACTCCATCTGTGTCTGTGACGCTATATCGTAAGCAATAAAGCTTCATCATGCCGTTTTAGGTTGAAGTAGAAGTCCTTCGGCATGGTATAACATCAAATGTACTAACGAAGGTGGGAATATTTGTCGCATATACAATCTGGTCATGATTCATTTGAGGGAAGTAGAAACAAAATGGTACACATTGTATTACATATTTCTCACTTCAATACTTATTTTGTCCAATAATATGACCTACCAACTTGGAAGTTCTCTTATTGTCATCGAAGCTACTGCATAAATCAACGCACAAATGTGCACTCCCTAGCCGTAGCCATGTAGAAATATCTTTTTTTACTTAGCTAGGCAGGCAAAAATCTTGCACAGAAGCCCTTTACGTACAACTCATAATTTCATCGTAGTGATATGTGAAGGATGAGCTTCTTTCTATGATTTGCAGTACTCAGTTGGAGTTACATCAAGGAATATTACCAACAAACAAGTGAACGGTTTCCTATCACAAGAAGTGATCATGTACCTCAACGGTCTTGAGAAATGTGGCCACACAGTCATGTATCATACCTCACTTACAGACATCCTCTGCAGTACGTCATACAGACCAGGTAGTCTAAATCTGTGAAGTATTGTTGCATATCTGTAGCTGGGGCAGGGGGTATTGGCTTCGGCTATCATTGCCCATTGTTGTTTTCTAAATCATAGTACATGATTAGTATGGTACCCATTCGACCCCAGTCCTTGTTCGAATGATGTTATTTGTTGCATATCTAAGCCAGGGTCGGGCACCTTCTCCTCGGCTAAATTTTCCTGGATTTTTATAGCCTACCTATATTTGTTTGACAACTGAGAGGGAACATTGCATCTGTTTTTCATCTTTGAATTGAGTTTGTAAGAGGGTTAAGAATTACTGAAATAACTTGTGTCTTTTGGAACATTCCTTCAATGCATTTGTGATGCGGTTTGAGTGCTCATTGTGAATGGGAGTCCTGCTGCCAGAATTGTAGATGAAGGTTTTTTATCATTGTACTATCATCACCACTGTATGCATCTTTGGAGATTGAGGAACGGGATGAGGAAACACTTTGTCTACTTTTCAGTTGTCAACATGGAATCTTGAACTTTTAAGTGTCCTAGGAATATGAAAGGAATTATAGTTGCAGCTAAGTTTGAGATCAGGTACCATGGCAGACAACGTTCGATATATACTCTGATGATACACCCACCATGTTCTCTTTCTCATTACAAACTAAGATGTCCAGGAAAGGAAGTTGTTGCTAAGACTTCTAGACAGGGATATTGGGAGTCAAACTTCTTCCAATCAAAGAGATCAAAGTAGTATTGTTGCACATCTCAAGCCTAAGCAGGGGTCTCTAACATGATGTTCCTAGGATTAAAAGATGAAGTCAAGATGTCTATGAGGTTCATTGACAGGGATGATTGGCCGGAGAGACTTCTCCGAATCCAGTAGTTGAACAAAAAACTCTTTTGTTGCACATCGGATCCTGGGTAGGGATCTGAAAGATTTCTACTAGCTCCAAGCCAATTAACCTCGACCCCCTTCTTCTACCTGAGAAGATCACTGGACCTATTTATCCTCCTACCCTCCAATTGAATCACAAGACATCAGCTACGTTGCATGCCACGAGCCCAGGTAGAGGTCTAAGATAAGGTTGCACTAGCTCAAAGTATAATATAATATTCCTTGCCTTCAGCATTATCTAACTAGTAGGTCTGCTTTGTTGCAAGTCGCAAACCAAGACATGGGTCAATAAGGTTTTGTCTTTTCCTGATCAAGACTGAATATACAGTTTTGTTGCACGTCTGCACAGGGGACAGGGATACATCTCTAGACCATCGTTCACTAGGTAGTTGCCGCTTGTCAGATGACAAAGTCAATACGGCACTCGAGAAGCTAATCACCTAGGCAACCTCTAACTTCAGACATATAATTAACTTTAACTCTAAATACATACTGAGATGGTTGCATCATCCATTTGCAGTGTTAGGGATGCAAGTGTGAATACTAACTAGAATTTTCTGATTGGCCACAACTTCATAATCATATACCTAGCTATACAAGATTAGTATTAACAAGTTTTGGTGGTAATAATCTGTGATATCATGAGCTGGTAGATATCTACCTCAGTGCTCGAACTGCTGTCTTGAATCTTAACTTCTCAAGGCCGAGGTCAGACCTAATTTTGGGACCATGTCTGCAATTCACCTTGACAATGGCGATGTCATGATCCTCTTCAACTTTGAGGGACATGCTCATGTTATTCACTTTCTCGAACCACTTGCTCGGTCGCTGCTTTTGATAGTTTCCTCACCGCCCGAGCCTCTCTCCAACCAACATGACAAAAGAAATACTACAAAAATCTTCCCCATTAACACACGAAGAAGAGCTATTAGTGAATGAAAGTCTCTGTTGATTCAAGTCCTCTTTTTTACTACTTTTGGTTTGTGTACACTGGTCATGTGATTCGTTTATGTTTAGGGGATATTCTATGTTTTGCTTCAGGCCATTTTCATTCAAAACATGTGCTCTAGGCGGGAATGGAGTAAGACATGCTAGTTCAGCCAGTTAAGAGAGTTGCGAGAATGACCTCAGGATGCTAGTCACAAATATCATGCTAGAGATTTGGCAAAATGCCATGGGATCCACCACCTCTTGAAGAGCGGCCACAACCCTAATTCTGTTTCCCGAGGCAACCTCAAAATTGCAAAGTATTTCTGAGTCTTCTAGCGTGATTTAAAAACAAGGATTAAAATTAAGGCCGTAATGAGATGAACGATAATCCGTAAGTCTTCAATCTCTCGTGCTGCTCACAATCAACTTACAGTCCTCCACATTTGAAAAGAAACTTCTTCCAAATCTTCATGCTACATCTCGAACCAATAGAGTGTGCGCGCCGGAACTCTTATTCAGTCCTCTAAGCAAACAAAGTATGTAAAAACCTTCCCTTCTTCCCATTCATCCTTTCATACTTTCAAATTCTGCCTTTGCCACTTGGCTTGGACTGTAAAAAAATGTCTTGAAGCCTTGTTTGAAGATAGTGAGTCGTGACGGCAATCATTACTAGTTTGTAAAAGTGTTCTATGTAGCTAACAGCTTACAGAATTAACTAGAAGAAAGATACAAGTCCTTAAGGTCGCTGAAAAAACACCCATGAGTGAGTCACAATCCATTGAGTACAATCAATCACCAGATATCCCTGAATATTCATGTATCAGTCTGATATTCAATCCTCTGTCAGACAATCAAGATATGAATGGTGCTTTCCGCCATCTGCAACCGCCCTGCGAACCTCATTTTTCTTCCAAACGCAACGAGCGCGTACTGACTTTACACTTTTAGTTCATCAAATACTCTACATAATGAATCGCTGACTACCAGGATCTCACCTATACTCAATATCGAGGGGATATGGTGGATCCCTGGTGGGTGCTCGACTGGGCGTAGGCCATCGGCAGCAATGACTGGATGTTCCTCTATTACTTATTTTAATTATAGTATGGACTTGATTGCTTTTACACGTACGACAGAGGCGGATAAAGCTGGGATCCGATTCTCTACTGTGAGAACATATCTCTTCAGCAAAGTTGTGTTTCAGAAAACATGGTTCTTAGTCAAGGTGGCCTAGAAAACTGAAGACTTCAATACCTATATGTTATGGAGAAGAGATCAGACTTCCGGGTTGTCTTGAAAAGGATCATATCGTCTCGAAATTCAAACCGTTCACACACATGTGAGTCGCTTCCTCTCTTGCACTTCAGTGACTGTATTGTACTTCATTTCGCGGAATCTGCTCTTAAAGTAAGATGGTTCAACTCGCACAAATTGCTGATTCTCAATAGATAGACTTTGAGTCTAAAATGTTCTTTTGAACATTGGGTCATCAGGTTATACAGACTGCTGGTACAAACTGATGACCCTATCAAGGCATCGACAGATGTCATGACGAAGCAAGGTATGTCAACATACCATCACAACCCCGTGGGCGGGCAGCGCCGTGATGAAGTAAAAACATGAGATTTCTGTACGCCCCACGCAATAATGAAGAGCTTTTCTGATAAATGACTCTGTAGGGATGAAGCAACCTACTTGCGTCAATTACAAATGCGATGGGGAAGTGGCTCTCTTAACAGTCTACAAAATGCGTGGAACATGGGTTGTGGTTGGCCCCGCCCTGTTCGCAGCAAGGAAAACTTTGGTCCTTCGAAGGGCATCCTCCATGAAGCTAATTTCAAAAACACCATTCGAAAATCCAGGGAAATTTGGTGTGTGTAGCCAGCTCCCTCTGGATTATCGAACGGCGTTTCGAGTCGTGCAAACCGATTACACACATGACTCTGACAAATGTTGCGCAATTGGAGAGGGGAGGGGGAGCAATGACTACGATCAACCATTTCTTGACGAACCCACAATACGGTATTCACCCCGCTAATCAAACAAACTATTTTTGATCCCGATCAACTCGATCCTGGGTATGCTATGTATCTCATTATTCGCCACATTCTCAACAGCAACAAGCAACGGGTCCAAAAGACACAAAATTAAGCAACCTGATCCCGCTGGAGATAAGTTTGATATGGAAAGTAATCCTCTCGAGAACCCCGTCAACTTTATAGGTCGCGACTTAGAACTTTCCCAAGCTCTTTCTTATTCCTGAATCAGAGGGCCAAAAGGAGCTGGCAGATAGGTGATAACTCCACGATCCGTAATACTTCTAATGTAGTACTAACTAGACATCTGCAGCCTCCGGCGGTTTACCTCCGCATAAGCCGAAGGTTGTTGAGACTACTCCAGCACACAGGCTGATAAGCAAGCTGAGGGTTGGCGGGTGTAGAGGAGGAGCACTTGCCTTTCCTGGACATTGGGCTAACAGGCATGACGAGGGAGGCGGGGGTTCAGGGGGTGTGAAAGAGAAGGAGTTGGCTCTCTTGATCCTGGCTTCACCTTTTGTGAATGGATTGCTCACTAGATAGTATATAGAACCAGTCTGTGGGTGGTGACATTCTTGTCAAGGACCTTGTGCCTCAGGGAATTTCAGGACGAGGTTCTTGACAAGGACGACATCCATCACGATTGGTCGGCCAGGAAGGCGAAAGGAAGCTTACCGAGAAGAAATCAGAGATCCTTACATTGAAGGTTGATAGCCTTGATAACAGCTAGTTTTGTTTTCTTCTCGGTGAGCTTCTTGCCCCCTCTGGGTTCTGAATGGCAAGCTACTTCCAACCAAAGCTGTCATTGACATCTTTGACCTTATCTTCAAGCAAATCTCGCAACAATACGTGCAAACCCTCGAAACAAACACATCTTTATGTAGAGTTAATATCCTTGAAGCCTTTGTTTACCTATCCTTCTATTCGGTGCAGTCTTTGATTAATACTTATAATAACGGTCCCCAACGTGATAAAACGCATGGTGCTGTCCCATTTTGGTGAGACTAATGTACCCAATGGCACCAGATTCCCAAAATCCTAGAATATGATATGGATTGGCACCAAAGATGTTGTACTAAGACCTGAATGAGTGGCAAGCTTCGCCATTTGATACCAAGTACAGACCGCTTCTATTTTAGTATTAGCGAAATTCTGCCCATCTCGAGCCATCAATCTGCGAACAGGGCTTCCCCACAAATAATCGGCCGCATCTCCAAGTCCAAAGAGCCGATCGGGACACATTTACGAAGCTCTCAGCCCAAGCTTTCTTCTCCCCAAACTAATTTTATATTGAATAAGATTGATATATCACCCTTTATTATAAATCCTACCTAATGACTTGTTGACAGATAATTTACATCTTTGATCTTTTGCCATTTCCAACCTTTACAATCCAAAAATACATATAACAAAACTCGAGTCTACTCCTATACATCACTTACGAGACATATCTCGCTATTCGAAATCGCAAACGTCAAAATGGTATGTACTTTTACTTTTCCCCTCGGATTAAACTTTGAGGGCACTGTATTTTTCCAAACAATCGTTTGGCTTTATGCTCTTCTCTACCTCTTCTTCTGATTCGCATTGAACATCTCCCTTAAAAAACTGCGATCCCTATTCCAGCTTCTCAATTCCCAAACCCTCAAACTGACCCTCTTCCCTAGGTTCAAACACCCGCCCAACGCAAAGCAAACCTCAAGTTCGCTGCCGTCAATGAGAACAAGCAAGGAAAATCAGAAGCTCAATTGCAAAAGAAGGAGTTGAAGAAACAGAAGAGCCCTATTAGTAAGGGTTGGTTATGTAGGTTTTGATTTCTCATTGTGTCTTTTTTCATGGAAGGGACGAGGGAAAAGAAATTGATGGCTGCGGAGGAAAGGCAGGAAGGTCAGAGGACTGAAAAGAGGGGCTATTTAAAAAGAAGTTTAATTGGTGTGAGAAAGGGGTGTTTCTCAATCGCTCATCGAATGCCTATCAAAGAAATTTGAGTGGAAGCAGAAGTCCCATGGACAGACAAGAGCAAGTCACAGCCCAGCGGGATGTGCACCATAGACGAATTTCGAGAGATCTCACTTTGCGCATGACTGAAGCTAACAACCCAATCAATAGACCTTTTTGCATTTATCCTCATTGGCGGATTATTTGTCGACCTCCTTTTCCGCGTAGTTTCCTATTTCAGCGGCGGTAAATAAGCGCATCGCATTCTATCTTTTTCAATTCATCTATTCGATTCTCGCGACCATACATGCCATCTGAAAACGGAGGAACTGGGGAATTGCATCACATACAACCCAGATCATGTCGCAGTAGACGGAGGGTTACGAGCTATCGATATTCTAGGGGTTGGAATTAGTCTGCAATGGAGAAAAGCGATTGCGAGATTTGTGGATGGGAGTTTTACTTGGGTCTCGTTTTGTTATTCCATTTTTTGTATCCGTCAAAAGTTGCCGGATTCGATGGTCAAGGGGGGGGGTTCACATGGGATCAATATCAATGAATGATTGATTTAGCGCTCCATATACTGCCATATCAATTGAACAAATTTCAAGTTCGAAATGGTTTCTCTGGAACGAAAGTGCGATATGTCTCAAATACCATGACATCCTTCATTTCTATGCACATATTTATTGGTGGTTTTGAAACCCAATAATTTCGATACGCTCAGAATATGCATACCTGCTTGATGTTCATAAGCGGTTTGCTGCTTTACAATTTTTAGCTATACCTCGCATTAAGACATGTTTATCTTTTAATTGGTTCTATCTATCTACTCATTACTTCGCTCAGTCTAAGAGTCAAAGAGATACGAGATGGGGAGAGATGAACTTAACTTTTAGAAACCCCCTAACCCCAAAATGATAGGTAACATAAACAGTTCATCCATGGATATTAAGATTTTACTTCATCAACCCAGCGAAACAGATTACCCGCTCCCATCTCATTCAATTGCCCACTTGAATGTAACCCTATGCGCCCAAACCTCTCCTCTTCCCACCTCCATCATGTTTCATCTTCATCCCATATTCATACTGTCTCTCCAACTCACTCTGCACTTTCTGAATATCTCCCTTGCCCTTAGCCTCCACCCCCTTTCCACCGACAGAGCCTCCCTTTCCAGCCCCAAGCAATCTCAAAAATTTGCTTTTCCTTTGCGCATCCCCATCTAGCGCGTCTGCATTCCACTGAGCCGCTACTTCTTTCTCAACTTTTGGTTCCTCGGGCTCTTCAGTGGATTTGGACTTCTTCTTCTTCGAAGATTCCTTTTCCTCCTTGGAGCGCTTGCGCTTTTTGCTTTCTTCTGCTACTTGTTCTGGTTGAGGAGTTTCCTCTTTGACAACGATTGGGGTGGATTTGGCCGCCTTTTCAGCCTTCTTGCGGGCTTTCTTCTCTTCCTTAGTTTCCTCTATTGGTTCTGGGACTACGGCCGATGTTGGTTCATCGACGACAGCTTTTGCGGCCTTTTCGGCCTTCTTGCGAGCTTTCCTCTCTTCTTTACTTTCTTCCACTGCTTCAGGCGTTTCTCTCTCAGCCTTTTCGGCCTTCTTACGGGCCTTCTTCTGTTCCTTCGTTTCCTCCGGTTGATTAAGTGCCATTTCCAGACTACCCAATAAATCGACACCTCCCTCATCCTCATCCTCATCCTCCTTCACGTCCTCTGTCGCAGGCGCATCTCCATTCTCTTGAGCTTTCTTCGCCCTCTCAGCTCTCCTCAATTCCTTCCTCGCTTTTCTATTTTGCTTTCCCTTCAAATTTACTACTCCCAGTTTCGCCTCTTCTTCCTTCTTTGCCCTTTTTTCGGCTTTCTTTTCGGCTTTGCGCTTGATACGGGCTTCTTTCAATGCAGCCTTTTGTTCTTCTGTCATTACTTTTGGCTCTTTCTCATAGACACCCATTATTTTCTCTTGTTTTCGTGTGTCCTTCCTGACGCGCTGTATTTCCCTCTTGACGATTGCGTTTAATTGGCTCTCATCTAGGTTAAATCTGGGTTTCTGTTTCTTCTCTTCTCGTTTCTTGGCCTTGGTCTCCTCAGAATCTTCTTCGTTATCGCTCTCGGAGTCAGAATCGGAATCAGAATCGGAGTCAGAACCACTATTCGATTCATCTTCTGAATCAGAAGCTTCTTCATCATCCTCGTCATCATCGTTGTCGCCCAAAATCTCGTTCTTTGCTGCAATAGGATCAAAAACAACGCCCATTTTCTGTGCGTTTCTTCTCTTCGCTTTCATTAATCTCCTAAATCTAGCTTCTTCCCTTTGCCTTCTTCTAAGATCCCTCTTTGCATTTCCAGCTTCTCTCTTGGCCATCGCGATCCTCTGCTCGATTTGTCCATCCGAAATATCCCATAATGCTAACCAATTCTCCTCTCCTTCTGGTAGAGCGACTCCCTCGGGAATAATCGGCTTAGGTGGAACGGGTTTTGGTTCGTACATTTTCTTCTTCTTGAGTGCCGTCTTCGAAATATGTGATTTCTTCTCTCCGTCAAGAAGATGAAGTCGTTCCGGATTGATACCTTCTGGCACAGCAGTATCTTCATTCTGGACCGAATGCTTCCCTTCGACAAGTTCTTGTTTCCTCTCCAAGCTCTTCTTACTCTTCACGGTTCCGTCTTCTAATGTAACTACCTCTCCCACATTAAAGGAAACTCCACTAGGATCATGGACCGCGGCCAATTTCTGGGCTTGGTTGACGGCATTCAAGCGAATCTTGTAACGTTCGACATCGATTGCGTGAAGACGATTTCTCTCCTTGTTCTTGTTGTATTTTTCTGGGTTACGAGTCTAGAAGCCCGAGTTGAATCAGTTTCTTCCACCCTCTCAGTCAACACTAGAAAGACGAAGACTTACAGCTCGTCTAGTCATGATACCATTCAATTTTCTAGCCTTCTTTGCATCGGACTTGGCCTTCTTCTTCTCTTTCTTCGCCGCATTTCGTACTTCGCGCGCAATTCGCGATCGCTCCTCTATATTCCCAGTTTATTAGAATTCTTTATCCCACTTCAAACGAGGCAACAGCTTCTTGATTCTATGATTGGGCCATATCCTAACGGATATGCAAAGAACAAATGAACCTACCTTTAGTAGCTCCAATAACCTTTGGCTTTCCAGCGGAAAGAGACTTAGCTCTGTAACCCGCATCGCGCTTTTTCATAGGTTGATCGAACTCATGAGTCTTATCCACTCCCCCGAGAGGAATGAAGTTTGCTGAGGTTGCCATATTGTCTATGTGTAAAATAATTACACTCGGAAAAGATCTGGCAGAACAAGAGATTGGATTTTGAAATGCGATTGGGAATCTTTTTTTTTTGCTCGATGTTGGTCCGAGCTCTACCTAATAGGCTCCGATAAGGATAAGGATTGTAGTCACGTGCAATAGCCCCCCTTTCCCACAGATTGGATGCGCGAATCTGGATCAATGTAGCAATGTCAAGTAGCAAGACTATAATCAAAGCAAGGAATTCTGCGTACTTCAAAGTCAATTGAGAGAGAAACAATCGGACATTTTGTAAAAATCCATTCACACAGATAACCTACAGAACTACATTGTGATCAAAACTTAAAAGTTTTTAGCCCATGACTACCTTTATGGTATCTGTTGCAAGCTCCATACGCCATTGAATGCTTCCTAAACGCTATGCATATTACGCCTGTTCCATGACCTATTCTTCCACCTTTGGCTTCTTCTTTTTCTTCTTCGGCTTTACGACATCTGTAGTCGTTGGAGCTATGGAAATTTCGCCTTCGCCTTCTCCTTCGTCAACTACAGTTTTCTTGGCCTTCTTCTTTTTCTTAACCACTGTCGCTACTTCGCCTTCTACTGGCTTGGTCTTCTTCTTCGTCTTCTTCTTCACCACCGTTCCTTCTGGTGGAACATCTTGTGCAGCGTGGATTCTCTCATTCGCTCGCTGCATCTCCAATCGAAGTCTTTCTACCTCTTTCATAGCTTTTACCATCTCAGCATCCTCTTTCTGCTGCCGCTCAAAGTCAATCCCACTAGTATTTTCACCCTCAAGGGAAAACTGGCCGATGTGACTCGAGTCTACTTGTAAAAGGGATTGTTTCCCTTTTGTCATTCGCGCTTTGATGGGTCCATCAGTACTGTTCTCGGAATCGTTTGCAGGTGTAGAAGTTCCACTCAGGTTCAGAGTCTCATCGGCAGCCACTTGTATTCGTTGACGAGGCTTTTTCGGGGGCTTCTTAGTATTTGTCGTACTTAGACTTGTCTTGCCCAGGTCTAGCTGCATGATTGGTATGGCATCGATGTCTAAGTCTGGCCCATTGTTGTTTTGAATAATGTTATGAAGAGGCGTTGAAGTGCCAGATATACTACCATCAGTCGGTGCAATATAGAAGGGATCATCTCTATTTCTTTCAAGTCTTTCCGCTTTCCGTCGCGCAACGATATCTGGATCTAGGTATGACTCTTCGCTGCCTTGTTGATAAGACTGCGCAGGTTGGTCGGGACTTCCGCCAAGACGATTGATAGCAGGCTCGTTTGATGAAATTGAAGTAGGCTCTGGTTTCTGATGATAATAGACTTCGAATTCGTCGTTTTCGGGCTCATCAAATGATATCATGTCTACATTGCGCAGTAGGTTGTGTAAATTTGGATTTATTGGCTGATCAAGATCCAAATTAGATGGCAACGGAACATTTTTCTGCGCACTAGCTGCAACAGAGTTTAGTTCCTGCCCCCTGAATAGAGAAGGGAGTGCTTGTGTAAGTAAAAGTGGTGCATCTTGCTGAACTGATTCCGAGGACGGCTCTTGACCATTTGTCGCTTCCGCTGCCAACTTTAACAGCTCTGAAAATTCAACTGCCCTCTCCTGGACCTCTAAATCGGGGTGCATTGCTAGGGGTTCAATGGCATTTATGATGCGCGCCATTAACAGTGACATCATTGTCTTCCGTTCAACCGTCCATACTGAATGCTCGTCATCGGCTATGATCGCAAAAACTTTTGGCAATGCTTGGAGATACACAATGAGACTCTCAGCAGACGTTGACACCTTGGCAATATGCAGTAAGGCTGCCATTGTATTTTCTGGGGACTCCAGATAAGAAGCGTACTCTCCAATCATCCATGATATCGGACGAAGTGCTCCGTTTCCGGAGCTAACTTGACCCGACGTATCATTAAAAGCTAGTATCAGTATTGAATCAGCAGCCCTGGCCGCTTGAGATCGAACTGCTTTTACCTTGACGGCAACATTTCGCAATTCATCTCCAATTCTTTCAGAAATATCGTCATCTGAGGATTCATCCATTTCTTGGTTTGATGTCGCATTTGTTATAGGAGCATTCCTGACTAGTTGAATTAAAATATCGATATACCAGTCGAAATCGACGAGATTGGCATAATTGTTTATCGAGCACATTTGAAGTATTCTGGTGATGACATCCACCTTATAGTCATCAGGTAATAACAAATCTTGTGATGTTCCCCTATCAGACCTTATGGCAACTTCCGGGGCCTCATCGTCTGAGTCTGCTTCCGGTTCAATGTGACCAGCTGGTCGCGGATTTGAACTAGTTGCAGGCACTGAGGGGGAACTTCGGAGTTGTCTCATCAATCTCCCAACAATCGACATCAGATTGTCGCTGCTGACCATACCTACAACTAAGTCTAATGCGCGTAAGCGAATGGAGATATCAGGGCTATCAATACAGTCCATTATTACATCTTCTTGTTGAGCGACAAGAAATGGATGAGTAACAACAATCTTGTTGAAAGCGAGTAGAGCGACATATTTTACTGTACATCTTTAGCATCGTTCTTTTGCTGAGGAACTCAAGACTTACGATTAGGATCTCCCTCGACCATAATCATACCCCGCAATTTGCTCACGCAAAGAGTAGCTATCTCTTCCCCGCCTGCCGATTCATCACTGCTTCCTAGAATTCCGCCTAATATAATGCCATTTATACATTCATACAGCAGTGACATTGCTGGCGTGGTTCGAATGATAGATGTAAGTGGTGGTAAGAGTTTCTTGACCAATCTTGGCTCAAGCGGAGTCAAGGTAGCGAACTAGACATGTGTCAAAATATAGTTTCTAGTACAAGTTTGAAAACTTACCAATTTGATGAGTTTGATGGCCATCCAATTATTTCCACTATCAACAAGGAGCTCGAATAACCTCGGGGCGAGTGGTAAAAAGTCTTGAGGCCTCCGCCATCCCAATTCACAAACTACATTGACAATTGCAGCTGTAACACTCGGATCTTCGCCTTCATCCATCAATCGCTCTTTGATTTTTGGCCACGCTGGACGTAATGTTTCTGGATAGACTAGAGCCAATCTATAAAGTGTGACAATAGCTTTCTTGCGAATCGTTGGATGGGAATGTGTCATTCGAGGTAACAAGTCTGAGAGAACCGATAGTGCAAGTGAAGGAGTAATGACATGCGGTAACGTTATGATTGGTAGAGACATTGTTGTCGGTGTCGCGGAACTCAAATCCTGTATATGCCTAAGTAAAATACTTGAGAATCACTTGGAATGTCGTACCTTCTTCAAGAGATTTGTAGCCAACATCAGAACTTCAGTATCCGGTCGGAAACTCTGCACAGCGCCCAAATATCCGACCCGTTTCTGCAGGTATTTTGGCGAGGACATAACTTCGAGAACATGAAAGGAAGCCCATGACATATCATGTCCAAACATTTCCAGGTAAACTAGTTTTAGCAAGGCCGTAGCCTTGAGGTCTGCATTTTGTCCGTCAGTGAAAATGCACCCCCTTCTTCTGCCATAGATTCTAACCCATGTCGGATCCTTTGATTTCCGCACGACATTCTTTCAAACTATTTTGAATGTACTCCTTCTCGTTGCCTTTGTGGTTTCGCAGACCTCGAATGAGGTCATACAACGACTTTTCAAACCTGCTAAAGCTTTAGTACATTATTCTGAATGAAAGTATGGTTGTTCCGAGCAAGGGCGTACATCTTTGAGGGCTTATATTTGTATTGCGTGGTCCTCCATTAAGAAATTGGATTAGGGGAGCGTTGAATGTCCAGCAGATACGACGCGCATGGTTTGAGGCCTCCGGAAATTTGGTGGAGATTAGCAAATAAATGTGAATGTTCTAACGCTGTAATGAGTTTCTTCTATGTTGACGCAAGTGTCCAGTCGATACCCATCCCCCCACTAGCTTTACACCGCCCGCATCGATAAAGACATTAAGGCATAAACATCACATATAAGGCATAAACTTTGAGAAACGTCAAAAGAGCCGTGGGAGCTAAACTTTATGTGGAGAGCTTTACAATCACAAGCTGTCCCTACTTTAATCGAGCTCACAACCCCGGATTTTCATACTGTACTCTTCTTCTTCCACAAAAGCCACATCTAGAACATCTGAAATACCACAATCATGTCCTCTGCACTCCTACACCCACCTGCACATCTCCCGCCAGCCCTGGCTTTACAAAACTCTCAACAAGCCCCCTCTATATTGCGAAACACTCCTTCATCGATATCATCATGGTCCTTGAGCTCGATCTGGACAGCTGCGGAATCGCCAGAATTGTGGACTACTTACGAAAACCTATTAATGTCATGCTTGCGAACCGGTGATGAGAAATCTGCACAGCTATGCATCAAGCGACTCCAGGAAAGGTTCGGGGTTGAAAATGAGCGGATTATGGCAATGAGAGGATTGCTCTGTGAAGTCAATGCAGAAGACAATGCAGCTTTACAAAAAGTACTAGACGGATACGAACAAAACTTGTCGGACAATCCAAATAACATGGTAAGCTTACTCGAACGTGTTTCCATGCAATCACTTACTGAGCTGTGTAGCCTATCTTGAAACGTCGCATTTCGGTTCTCAGGTCACTTGGAAAAACCTCAGAGGCAATTACGGCACTCAATGAGCTGTTGGACTTATCCCCCACGGATGCAGAATCCTGGGCAGAGTTGGCAGATCTTTACGTTTCGCAGGGCATGTATCCACAAGGAATTTTTGCATTGGAAGAGGTCCTGCTCATCACACCTAATGCATGGAATGTAGGCGGCCTAGTATCTTTCTTGGAAGCTGTAAATATACTAACAACTGAACGCAGATGCATGCCCGACTCGGAGAGATTCTATACATTGCCGCGGGTGTGAACGATTCGAATTCGGACCGGTACCTTGCAGACTCTCTGCGAAGGTTTTGTAGAAGCATCGAACTATGTGATGACTATCTTCGTGGATACTATGGCTTGAAATTGGTTGGTTTAACCTCTATCTTGATAGATCACTTTTAACACAGCACAGGCTAGTAGTCAACTTCTCCGCAAGCCCCCAACAAGTCGAAACAGCAAACCAGATAATAGTCTGCCCTTCCCAGATACAAACACGATCGAGAAGCTGAATGAGACTGCTACATCTAAATTATCGGAAATCGTCCGACGAAGTGCTGCTAAAGAACCTGGCTGGGAGGGTTATGACGAAGCTTCCCTCATCGCCGCTCGTGAATTGTTGAATAGAGATTCGGGTTCTATTACTCGTTGATATTCATAGAAATTGATCAGTTCTCAGAATGCGGAACATGCAAGGCACATCATCTTGATCCTGGAGACACAAGATCCACATTTTGGAATACATTATTTTCAACGTCGGATGCATGCACTCGCACATTCAAAAGTGCAAGGTTCGATATGGTTTTTCAATTCGAAAATTTCTTCCATCTATAAATTACGGTTACGACTTGCATGAGAATGTTACCGTTCAAATCCGTCATTTCAAATGTCATGGACTAGAATTGGACAATCGAAAGGTAGGTTACAAGCCCCTCCCGAGGTCGTGGCACCAGTAGGAGCGCATTCATGAATCTCGGTGCCCAATCATTGAATTGGCGATTAGCTTTGCCACATTGGGCAAGAGGCTCGGAATTCTTGGGCATCTTTAGGCTGTTAAAAAAGGCGGTGACGAGGGTTTTTTAGGCGGCTCTAATTATTTGAACCTATCCGAACCTGAAAGAAACAATTCAGAGATGAGTCTTTTAGAATCGTGACAACGCACGGGTTTAGAAGGCCTGGTATATGTAGATAGAGTCAGCCTTGAGGGTGGTCGATTACAGCTGACACCGCAATAATTCCTTGATTTTTATCCCGAATACTACACGAGTTGTATCTATACATGAGAGTATCCCATTGTCCAATCTGCTGTGCAACATCGTGGAGCCCTAGTTGTATATTTCAACCTTCAAATATGCGGAAACATCATCAATCTAATCACAAGACCAACTACACCAAGAGGAAAGGCTGAAGGAACCAACCACGCAAGCCCGAAGTTCCAGAATCATAAAATCAAAACCCCCGAAGTGATAATTTTCCCTTTCGGTCCACAATTCACACGGTTCTGCATGTTAAATTAATAAAAAAAGCCAAACTCATGACTTTTCTGACACTTTTACTCTTCCCATAAGAGCCCAAGGGCTTTGAATTCGTACCCGGTTCTCAAGTCTTTTTACCCCTTCATCAGCAGACGAAGCGAATTCGTACCGGAATCTTCCTTCTTTACCCCCAAAATTTAAATTCATCGCTTCGTCCCCCCTAGCAACAGAGTACCATCCATCCAATATTTATTTGTCCTTCACATTCATCCTCTCGTTGAAACAAAGTCTTCTAACGGATTGGGAACCATTGCGTCAATAACCAATCCCTCCCCACCACGGAAGAGTCTATTGTGAATAAGAAGGCAAAATACACAAACTATCTCACAACTATCTCACAACATGAAGTCTACATAAACTACACAACATCACATCACATCGTCAATCTCTTTTTTCTCCTCTTTCATTTGCTTTGAAATTCCCAGAAACCGAAAACCAAGTCAGTGGTACCGGAGTAATCATATCAACATACCACAAAGTCCTCACACATAAAATCAGTGTTTGTTTATTACCATTGCCATACAGTTATTACCCCTCAGGACGAATGATTGGAAGGCCCGTTCTTTTTTCTCCAGGTGTTCCATCTATTCTACACTCCCCTCCCAACACGGACCATTCATTATTTCCTCTCCGGCTTCCCCTCCCTTCTGGTGTTCTTCTGGTTTCATAATCGTCTAGACTTCTAATATCGACCGCGGATAAACCCCCATTTGGAGATTTTTTTGGATCATTTTCTTCCTTGGAGTACCTAGGATCTCAACATCACACCTCGGATCATCTTACCTTTTGGACAAGTTCACAAGGAAAGAAAGGTATGTTACAGCATTTCGATCTTCATACAACTCAATCTATCAGAAGCAGATGGGCGATCCATCTTTTCTGTTACTTGAGAACTTCTATCGTTTCTTCCCGGTCAACATCTTCTTTATGAACTGATCCCTTGATCCTTGTACTACAGTGTATGTGCAAATGCTCTTTAACCTTGTATACCGATAATGCTTGCTCTTTTCTCCATTTGCCGCGAGTGTGTGCCAATTTTGAAGTGTAGCTCGGTATATTAGGCGTAAGAGTACCCAAAAGGATCCATATGGACTTCATTGATGAGAAAGAGAAAGTCGAAATAGGAAGAACCTGGGAGCCTAGGAAACAATAGAAGGAGTTAGAAAATACTACCTTACCTACTAGAACTAGTAGACGAATAGCAGTCCAGCTCCGTTTGGATTGGGTGACAGCGAATCATAAGAAATACACGCTAAAATATTCGACCCCTCGCAGCAGAAAAGGATCCGGGCAAGCTACTCGTGGCTACAGACAGACAGACATTTGAGACAGAGAGTACTTCTAGCCACTGCTGCCCACAGACCAAACCCAAAAAATTATCCACACTCACTCACTCACTCACTCACTCACTCACTCACTCACTCACCCACTTATTACATCCATTCAAGATCCACACACCACATTTTTATTTCTTGATTTCCCTTTCCCCTCCAAACCCTCTCTCGAATACTCAATCCTCACTTATCGATAAAAATCTCTCCGCCACATTCTTCGAAACATAAACCATACCGTTCGAATAACAACACCGACAGTCGACAGTCGACAATTTCATCAGTAGGCAGTGTGACTTGTTATATTAATATTTAAAGTATCACTAAACATCGCCGCTTACATCTCCGATCAACACAACCTTGGATTTTCATAAACTATCTTGTTAGCATACCCGTCGATTGATCAATACCGAACCACTAGCTAGTCAAGTTCGCGACGGCCCGCACAACCACTACAATTTATTATTACCTCTTCACTCAAACTACCAAAAGTTTGACACGACGCCGTCCAACCTTAAAAATCAATTGGATTTAGTGCTTTGACGTTGACTCGCTTCTTCGTCTGCGTCTTCTGCATACAGTTCATATAAACTTAACAGATTTTTCTGCAATACATTATCAGCAGTCCAATCCAGAACATTCTTCAATAAGTTGCGAGGTGGGACATAGCCTGGGCGAAGACTCCCCCCCTCCTTCACCAACCCATTTTCAAGGATATCTTCACTCCGACATTCTCGAATCGAGAGTCGTGGGTGGGAGATAATTCCTTGAAAGAGACATCCCGATGCCGTAAGTACTCGAATTCACAACATAACTGTCACACTGATAGTTGCGACATAATTAGCGGTCTAGCTTCACGTATGCTAACTGTTTTATTTCCAATAGTCTTCGTACAAGGGGTCCAACAACTCGAATATCAATCGATACCCCTAATACCCAAAGCCCATATACTACTCCATCACACTCTACTTCAAATTCTAGATCCAATTCATTCTCCGAGGGATCGTCGGGTCATATTCGCTCAGACGATAGTCACGAATTTTCAGACAATTCCCAAGACTCTCTTGATTATTCAGACGATATCGAACCCTCTGAATCTGCTTCACGCCCACGCGCACAGGCAAGATACTTAGACAGAGGGCAAATTAGTTCCCGAGAACATAGTATAGGTCGACCGGCTCCCAGTGAACGTGCACACTCAAATTACGATCGCCCAGCACGCCGTCATACTCCGGCCGCTGAACGAAATCACCGCCCGTCTGCTTCTAGAGTGCACCGGCACACAGCACCGGGACCAGTAACCACCGTGGAGCAACTAGATGACTACCCAGGCTATGGCCGAGGCTATCCTGCTCAGCAAACCGCTCCGTATGGTGGTAGAGTAGCGCCTCCGCCTGGATATGCCCCAAATGGATACCCCGCTAGTGCAAGTACCCAATATGCACCACCTTTTGGCAGTCCCGCTGTTGCTCCTCCACCAGGGCCTGGTCCAGGAGCTTTAACACATTATGGTGGCGGATATCCTCAACAACAATATAACCAAAGTTCAAATCCATTTGCACCACAAAACCAGAATTCATTTGCACCGCAACCATCCCCAAGTCCAGGCGGAGCCAGCTATTTCAACAGTCATAGCAGACACGATCCAATGGCGTCTAGACATGATCCAATGGCATCTAGACACGACCCAATGGCATCTAGACATGATCCAATGGTATCCAGACATGATCCAATGGCATCTAGACATGATCCTATGGCATCCAGGCATGATCCAATGGCCGGGCACAGTGGTCATAACACTCCTGCTGGATATCCTGGTCATCCTAATCAAGAGCTTATGCATTATGCACCCCAGCAAGGCTACCCTGGTAATCAGCCTTATGGTGGAGGTCAAGGCTATCCAGGGTACCCAGGATACATGCCTCCTGCTATGTCTCCAGGAATGTCTCCAGGTATGCAGGCATTGCAACATGGACATCACGGACAACAACATGGACAGCATGGACAGCAAAGTATGGCAATGGCTCCAGCAGGAATGCAATACTTCCCTCCTCAATTTTCCCCACCAGCACCTGAGCCAGCTCCAGCTGCCTCGCCAGTACCAGTGGTTGATATTGAGTTGGAGAAGAAAATGGTGTTAATGGAGGAACAGATGAAAAACGCTAAGATAGAGTCTGATAGGGCTAAAGAGCAAGTAGAGGCCGCCCAAAAAGCATCTGAAGCTGCACAGAAGGCCTTGGCCGACAAGGAGGCACGAGAACTGAAAGAGAAATTGGACGCTGAAGAAGCTGCTGCTGCTGCACAAAAGCTAGCAGACGAGAGGGCTGAATGGGCAAGAAAAGCTAATGAAGCACAAGCCGCCATTGAGAAGAGGGCCGCCGAGAAACAAGCTGAGTTAGAAAAGAGAGCTGCAGATATGGAGGCTGATTTGAGAAAGAAGGCCGCTGAA
Organism: Botrytis galanthina; assembly: GCA_004916875.1. NCBI lineage: Eukaryota > Fungi > Ascomycota > Leotiomycetes > Helotiales > Sclerotiniaceae > Botrytis > Botrytis galanthina. Next base: position 47,771 of record PQXL01000058.1, read on the forward strand.
GCTGAAGCTGATTTGAAGAAACGAATGGAAGAAGCTCAAACCTTACTAGCGGCTAAACTTGCACAAGAAGCAAAAGCGGAGAAAGAGGCCGCTGATGCCGCTGCTCAAGCTGCTTTGAAGGCCGAATGGGAGAAGAAGGCATCAGAAGCACAAGCAGATTTAATGAAGAAAGCCGCGACCATGGAAGCAGATCTCAAAAAGATGGCTGCCGATAATGAAGCTGATTTGAAGAAGAAAATGGAAGAGGCACAATCAGCATTGGCGGCCAAATTAGCGAAAGAAGCTAAGGATGCCGCTGACGCTGCAGAAGCCGCACAAGCCGCGGCTATCAAAGCTGAATGGGAAGCTAAAATCGAGGCTGAGAAACAATTGGCATTGGCAAAGGGCGCCGCAGATGCATTGAAAGCTAAGGAAGATGAAGCAAAAGCGAGAGCAGCCGAAGAGGAAGAAGCAAAGAAAAAAGCAGATGAGTTAGCCGCAGCCATCGCCGCCGCGACCGCGGCTGCGACTGCGGCTGCAAATGCTGCTAATCCACCACCACCGCCTGCTCCACCAGTGGATGAGAAAAAGAAGCCTATCAAGTTCAAGGATGCCGTAGGCAGAAAATTCAGCTTCCCTTTCCAGTTGTGTGCAACATGGGCTGTAAGTTATTCTTTCATTGTCCTTTCCCTTTGAAAATACGATCAGTTATTAACAATTTTGTACAGGGCATGGAAGAATTGATCAAACAAGCTTTCCTTCACGTCGATGTCATTGGTCCCCACGTTCAAGAGGGTCACTATGATTTGATCGGACCCAATGGTGAGATTATTCTACCACAAATATGGGAAACAGTGATCGAACCCGATTGGGCGATCACTATGCACATGTGGCCAATTCCAGAACCGCCAAGGCCAGCACCTCCACCTGGACCTCCTGGACCACCCCCAATGAATCCAAATGGTAGGCCCCGAAGTTCTCATGGATATTCTCATCATCATTTTCCTAACCGTCCTCCAACAGCACCTCCCAATGGCGTCAGACCTCCTGGGCCTCCCCCTGGTGTAGCTATGCCACCTGGAGCCGGACCCAGACCACCACCGCCGCCACCTGGACTTGGAGGTCCTCCTCCACCTCCTCTTCCTCCCTTTATGTCTCACCCGGCCGGCCCACCCGGACCAAGAATCGTAACGGTCAAACCAAAAAAGAAGGAGTCCGGAGTGTTGGAATGGATGGCAGGCAGGAAACCTACACCTTCATCTAAAAGTATATAATCCACCTTACATATCTTTTGACCACATTACTTACTGAACAAATAGGTCGATCCAAAAAATAAAATATTGCGAAAATTGGTGTCACGTGAACCACTCACTTAGATCCTCATTACCTTTTTGAACGCTAAGAGTGCCATAATGATAGCGACGACTTCCTGATCAAAAGCTTTCTGACCTCAAGATTCTTTACCTGGAACTGGATCCGGGTCACATAGATTCCATATGTCAACTTTGGCTGGGAGGCAGTATCTCAAAAGCTAGAGCCATTTTCCTTTTGTGACTTTTTGTGCGGGCGACGGGTTACGCATTCTCGAATCCATAATTTTTGTTCAAAGGCATAGATCTTTCTATCTCGGAAAGGCGGGTCGCTTCGCCTACACCGAAGATGAAGCTCATATGTTTACATTTCTTCGACATTTTCAATGTTTTTTTTATCTAGCTAATGTCTTTCAGCGTGTTTTGTTTTTTTAGTTCTCTCAATATTTCGGGGGTTTCTCTTTTGATACCATCTTGGGATATACAAATTTTCTATTGCGCTTTTAACTTCTGTTTTACTTTTGGATTGAGGACAATTTTTGGACGGGGAATGGAGATATGACACCAAATGATTACGAACAGATGAGATAAGACCATGAACGAGAGATGAAAGGGATGGATGGTGTTGGATAGGCAAGGAAATGGATGGCGCATCGTTTCCTGTTTTATATCTTTACGGCATGAAATGGTGTTGAGATTTTTTTTTTTACAGCGAGGCATTACTTCATCCTTTTATTTATTTTTTACCTGTGGTTCTTTCTTTATCCGTCAATGTTATAGAATGTTTATAGGACTACGAGTATTCTGTATTTGTTTCTAGCTCGTCTCTTTTGTTGCAGATACGGGGTATGGCAATACACGGGGAAGATGTTTGAGGGATCAGGTTGAGTGGAAGATCGAATAGGGAGGAGATGAGAGGAAAGCAAGCGATCGACAATGGACGAGATTTTTATTCTTTTTGCAAGAAGATGAGGGGCGAATATCATTAGGTATTTTGTAGTGTTAGGAGAGAGGGGGGAGATCAAGATGCGGGAAGTGAAGTGCAGCGAATCGGAGTACATTAGTAGCTTTTACACAAACAAATATCTTTACATCTTAAGAAAATACGTTATCGTCTAACCTCTCTCCAAAGCATTTTTTAAAGCTGTGTACTACATGCACACACCACGCGAAGTGGTACGCGCTCCATGCAATTAAAATCCAGTCTCGATCTTCATGCCAAGTGAAAACGGATATGCATATACATACGCATGACTCGGTCACTTTCGGAATATGTCGATGTGTTCTCGGCTCGCTCTAAAAACGTGAATACCCGCAATAGCGCAGTAGTACAGAGTTTTCACAAACGTGTAGATCATGTATGTATGTATGTATGCATGCATGTATGTATGTGAGCATGGGTGAAGGCACTGGAGGGGAAAGGGGGGGGATGAAAATGTGGATTTGTATGGATGAATAGGTGAGTTGTGTCGTGTTGTGTCGTGTTGTAATGTGAATGTCTTTTTTTTCGTACTCGGTGAGGTGGGTGGGCTAGGTGCCTACTGGGTGCGGGTGAAGGTTGCTGGGCGGGCTGTGTAATTTTTTTATGTGTGGATGGTCATGTGGATGGTCATGTGGATGGTCATGTGAGGGGGGGGTAAGTGAGGGGTTGGATGTGGGATGAGGATGGTTTGTGATTTGTGATTTGTGATGATGATGATGATGATGGTTATGATGTGAGTGATTTTGAAGTCGCTGGTTAGTGGTGAATGAGTGGATTGGTGCGCTGGAATGAGTTTCTGGATGGATTTTAAGGTTATGGTTAGATTGGGTTGGGTTGAGAGTGGTGATCTTTTGTATTTGGGGTTGGGCTTGGGTTCCTTTTTGGGGGGCTGGGTGGCGGGACGGGGGGAGAGGGGTACCGGTAGGTAGGTAAGGAAGATTGATTTTGGGAATTTGGGATGGGAGATGAAAGGGAAGTAGTGGAATGGTTTACTTGGAGGAGATTGCGTGATTTCAATCTTTAAGCCTTTGAAGGAGTAGATACTGATTATTCGTATCAAGATCAAGATCTGCTGGCGAGATAGAATAGGTACAAGGGAGGGGTTGTTTGTGTACTATCTTGACTATTCACTAGTAAATCGATTGGTTTGTAGACGTATAATTACTCATTGGAGCTTGATAAAATATCTGTTTTTATAGAAACATACGTATTGTGTGCGAATTTTGTTTATTGATAAATTCTTCCATGGTTATAAGAATGTATTTACTTTTTTGGTTGCGTCTCGACGTAGACTTAAATACTCGTAGGATTACAGCCGGAGTAAAATGTAAACAAAGTGAACTTTTCTCATTATGGATCCGATTCTTGTAAATGGAGCATATAAATCTTCTGAACGTGGAAGTTGGTAGATGCTAAGGAGATATTTCACAATTCAGACTGCTATTTTTCGGTTTGATCTGGGAACGTAAGGATTGGGTGCTCACCGGGAGCCATTGAATTTATTGAATTGTTTATATAACTTTTCTGGACTGTGTGCGAGCTGATGTAATTGTAATGAACAGAAGGATTCTTGATATTAATTTGAGTATACTGGATATTTTTAAAGCTTCGAGGGACCCAAATCCAATCAGTGACTATAATTTGAGTTTCAATGATACTCTTACAAGTATTAAAGTATCTGAGAGGAATGGATGATAATTAGAATGTATTTCACGATTTGGAGAATGAAGTTGACGTACGAGTAGGTTCTTATTTCGGTTCGGTATTGAGGACATTTGAAATATCGGTAGACAGTACAGGTATTTGGTAGAGTTGACCCCTTCGCTTATGTACCTATGTATAACTCTATTCTAGGAGTCTACAATAATATCTCATTGCGAAACTCAATTCGTTACAGGTAATGACGTAAACTTTCTATTGTTTCTTTCGAGGAGAAGCCTATCATCACATCATCAGATTTCATGCAATATGTCTCCAAGTCTCAGTTTATCCAGGGCTAGAAGTCTCGACATTAGTTTGCATGCTCTATTATATTGAGTGTGATGGCGAGCAACGTGTAAGCTCTTGATTCACTCATATGCCAGACGATAAGAGGCTGGTGATACTATTTCGAATTCATAATCAGATATATACCTATGAGGAATTATGTGGTTTATTTATATATTCCACGAGAATTAGAAGCATCCAGTTCAAAAGCCCCCTAAAACTCCTGGACATACTTATATTCCCGTGCAAGCACACGAACCCACTCTTAGTGTCTGTGATAGTCGTCAATTCTAGACGCGACCTCAGTTCCCCCTCGAAATGAGTTGAAGTGATGGTAGAATCAATGCCAATATCAAGGTAAATATCGTAGAGGTAGGATCTGATCCAGACGCATTACGAGAGTAGCGAAGAGTTTGGGAGGTTATTGGCCAGCATAGTAGACAACTAACCCAACTTCGGACGACCTGGTGCGTATGATTTATACTGAAGGGTGCAGTAGATGTATTTCACTTATAAGTCAAGCATTGAAGTATATTCACTGGCAGCCTAGCGAGCACACATAGCTTCAAGGTTGGAGTGGTATTCTAATTGCCAAAGACTTGGAGGATGAAGATTAGTGGTATTCGGCACCTGGTTGTAGCAGTTAAGGATCATCTGTTACATCAAGGCAGTATAGATTTAACATAGCAAAAGTGTGAATCTCGGGGACTCTTGAGATGTGTAAAAGCCCGTTTTGACATATTATTCATTAGTTGCGTGCTTGGAATAACTTTCGCTGATACACAACACTGAGCCGCGTAATTGCTGAACTATCTTTCAATTTATTGGATTCCATGTCTATGTATATGCAAAGAAATTTTACAACTTTACAAATACTTTTATTGGTTGTACCACTTCGGAAAAAATCCGTGCTAGCTGAGAACTTGTCCGGAGTCAACAACCACAGATTTCTTTTTGAGATATGCAACAAAACTTTTCAGACCTCGTCTTGTTGACTATAAGTCTTTATGGAACAATTTTACCCCGTATAATTCACTGCTTGTACGGAGAAAATCACTATCCGAATATTAATTTGAGACATGCAACAAGATTCCTATGAAATAATAGTCGTACTAAATACTCTCTTCCATAAGGTCAATATGCAGCAGCCCGAGAGTGGAGAAATATGGTACAGCAGGAAAGAGATGACGGAAAGTTTGTCAGAAACAAGAGTAGGTATAGTTCCTGCTAAGAATCACTATACTTGTAGTAGTAGCTGTTGGAGATGTAGATGCCGCATCTTGGGAAAATTGAGGATGTTTGATGCTAGTCAAAATACTGATGGCTCTCTTTTCGAACTCGAATAAATTTAAGAGTTATCAGGTAGGATCGAACTAATCATCAAACTTATTGAGAATCGGCAGTTTTGTGAGAGTCGTCAAGGTTTGACTTGTAAATTTAGAGCCGGAGAAGAATCTCTGGACCTATCGACTCGATTTATACTTTTGTGGCTGCTGTATGCAGGCGCAGTCAAGTGATGAAGCGAGGGGGTTGTGAGGGAGCGAGGTACGAGAAGCAGCCAGAAGGAGTAAGGAAGAAATGGAAGGCAGTATCATTTCTGGGCTATATTTGGCCTGATGATCGGGGGTTGGGGTAAAGGTCAAGGTTGCTCATGAAATATACGTTGCATTCCAATATACCACCTTGATTAATATTGCTTACCATACTGACTACCCATAGTGTGAGTACGTATAGGCCAGGTATAGGTAGCGTGAAGATGCCATAACAAGTAAATCGAAATGGGACAGTTATTAGGCGAAGTTCACTGCAAAATAATAGCAAGGGATCTGAGCCCCCGTTAAAACGATTCATTAACTTAGATTCGAGCAAGGCATTCAACTAACTGTATTAGAGACGGATATCCAGAAATACGTTGCTCAATGCGTGGTTGCATTTAGTAATCGAAACTGTTTTAGAGTAAACTATGGGGAAGATCCTGAGTCGTTGCGGGAAAATCTTTCAAATGAGTGTTGTGGGGTAGGAAACTAAGAGACATTAAAGAAAGGAAACTTTTGGACGTCATGGGAACTGGGACAAATGAATGCGTGGGGAAAAGATCGCACGATCAGTTTAATTGCGCACTTGCAAATTAATGCTCAAGAAACATCTGTACTGGACTCTCGAGAAAGTTGGATTGTGATTGTAAGATGCGGACTGCTGAAATCGAATTGCGAGATCCGAAAAGGGCCATTGAAACTTGTCAGGTTCTGGAATATTGACGAAAGCAAAACTCCTCCACCCATGTCCATATCCACCATATCGAATGCCAGAGATCGTATAATATCCTCGATGTCGCTTGTATTAATTTGTCGGTACGAAAGCACCTCCAGATTCACATCACAATTGACCCAACATTCTCCAAGTATTCTCATGATCGGCAACTGAGATTTTGTCAAAATGTACATTTTATTCACGTTTGCAACGTGGAAAGCAAGCTTCATAAACATTTTTTAATGGAGATGCTGCATTCCTAGCTCATGATGCGACTAGACCATGTAAATAAACCCCATTCCGACCCGATGACGCTGAAGAATTGTTCAAAATCCTGTGATGAATGTTAGCTCGCCCAATTCTTCACACAAAACTCCCCGAAGAAAAAACGTACTGAGAGGAGTGAAGAACCATCTGTTCTTTCCTGATGTGTATCTCTCCTCCAAAGCCTTCTTAACGGTCTTCTTGGCCTCCTCACGTTGAGAAACCTCCTTGAAGGTATCTGCGGAAACGACACCCTTCAATCCCTCCAACTCAAGAGTGTAACGTGTTGGCATCAAGTGGTTGTAGTTGATGACCTTGATGAAAGGCTTGACCTTGCTGCGCTTGGTTTGCTTGGCCTTGGACATACGGCGGGTGATTTGGGATGGGTAACGCTCGATACCGGCGACCAATGCGTGAGGGTATGGGTGGGACTTGTTGCCGGCATCCTGGGGTTGGATGATCACGACCTGTAATTATTCCTCCATCAGCAGATATTCCTTACAACTCCAATTCGAGTAGTCCATTTCTCGTCGCTCTTTGGTTCATAAAGTTGCTCGATTGAATTCGCGTTTTCGCAGTAAATGGTAGATGAATGGTGAAGAGTGAAAATTTACCTTCTTTCCGGCATATCTGCCTCTGGTGATGATGGCAACACGGCCGGTCTTGAGGACTATAAGTTCAAATTAGAATCTTCGTAATCTCGCGATCTACCACTCCGGAGTAAACGTACACTTCATGTCGACTGTGGTTAGTTGTCGAAGGGTTTGTCGTAGTCGTAGTTAATTCGAGGTTATTCAGAATTCTTTTCCTAAAATCTAGCTCGGTGCGAAAGAGCCCTCGCTTATCATACACGTGATGGTGGCGCTAAAAAGATGTGGCTGGTAAGAAAAAAAAGATGTGGCTGTCGAGTAAGAGCCCAATTGGGATTTGATTGGCTATCAGTTGTCCGTATCAATTTCATCCTATTGATTGATTCGCGCTAATCAATTTATCCTCAAACTGTCTGTGCTTAAATGGTTGCCCCGCTGCGTCCCCAGCCAGCTCACGAAAAGTAAATAAACAGGTCTTGACCGCCGTGTTTTACTTTATGGATTCCTTTCAAACTTCTTAATGAAAAACCCAGAGACACTCTATGCTCAGTCGATACCCAATGCCACTTGGCAATTACAATTAATACAATCATAACCATCCTTGACCTTTTGCATAATTTGGGGTTTATTCCAATTTCCTCTTCACATCAACAAGTCACTCCATTATATTGGGATTTTGTATCGCGAAGTTCCTCGAGTACATACATACTACTGGATCTTCTCCACATAATCAACATTCCACATAAACACATTCCGGGGATTTATCCTCCGCAATGCCTTCCTCAGAGAGAGAATCTTCTCGCGATGGCGATAGACTTGCTCTTGTACATAGAAATTCCGCGCATTCCATATCCTCATCAATAGATTCTGGACGAGCAATTGTTCCAATGTAAGCTTTTATTTATCTCATCTATAGGTCAACACAATTCTGACTGTGATTCTGCAGGTGGGATAGTTCTGATCCAGAACGCGCACCTCCTCCACTTCCCATGAACCCCTCATCCCCGAGTGTCTCATCACGAGGAACTTCGGCTGCTATCAAGTCTGCGCATGCGGCACTTACTGAAAGAGCTCGCGACAATACTTATTTCATCAACATACCACCCCCAAAACGCCTCACAGAACCATCTCCCGAACGTTTACTGATAAAGGGTACTGCTCCCGGTCATAAACGAATGCAATCTCTGCAAAATGGTAGCGTTAGAGATTTGAGTAGTTTTATTGAAAGTGGAACTTTTGGTCCATTGAAACCTCCTGAGAAAATAACAGCAAGACCTCCTACACCACACGCCAGCAAGGATTTCTCATTCGACCAGTCACCAGAGAAGTTTTCCGACAAGATGTCAGATAAAGATTCGGTTCGAGCCACTACACCTACGAAAAGAGCCGAGTCGCCTCGGGAAAGACGCGACTCTATGCATGTACGACCTTCACTGCGCCGGCCACCTCATGGTGGGTATGGTGAAAACACGCCCCCTCAATCAGCCACGATGCAGGCTCTTCACAACATGTCGACCAAGGAAACAGATCCACCCCTTGCCAATGTCACCAATGGCTCTACTGCTTTAGTGCGACAACCTCAAACGTTCGATGCCATATCAAACCAAATTCTTAGTCTCACCAGTATATGCACCAGCCTTCAGAGGGAAATGGCGCAATTGAGTAGAAGAAGTAAAGATAACGCCACGGATCTAGTCAGTCTTAAGGAAGCGACGAATGCCAGGGATGAGGATATACGCAAGAGTCTCCGAGAACTGGTGACTGGCTTGTCTGATGCTGGCTCCGAGCGTACATTATATGGAGGCAACAATCTTTACGCGGATAGCAAAGGACACGCTTCACCATCCTCGTCACGAAATTCAAAAGGATTTTCGCTTCCTCGAATCCCTAGCCCAAACAGCTTCGCTGCTTCATTGGATCGAGAAACCTTATTATCCACACCACTTACGAGAGATCACGGTCGAGAACATTTTAGCGACGCTGCTGCGCATGCCGCTAGTGTGGCTCTGCTCGAAAAGGTACTGCGAGAGATGGGCACTAAGGAAGGACAGGAGCTGTTAATATCTCGACTTACGGAAATCGCTGAGCAGCTTGGCCGAGAAGGGATGTCAACAGCCAAAAAACTAGAGGACTTAGTGGAATTCATCAAGAAAAACACTGAAATTTCTCAAGCTCTAATTGCCCGTCACAACAGCAATGGCGAACAAGAGACTAGGGGACGTAAATATAGCTTTGAAGAGGATTCGACATTGGAGCTGGATTTTGATAGACCGGCTTCTGTCGCACAGAAACTAGAGGCTCTTGTCGCCACTGGAGCAAATAGAGACAGGCGAAAGTCGCAAGGACCCAATCGATCAGGTGAAGTATTAGGTGATGATGTCATCCAAGTTATACGAAGTGTCAAGGATAGCGTCGCTCAAGGGGGTGGCCTTACCGCGGAAGTCAAGGCGCTTGTTCGAGAACTTCGCGGTGAGGTTTTGGGTATGGGGCGAGAGATTGGCAGAAAATTAGATCAAGCCAGCAAGGATGGCGCTTCCAATGGTGCTGATGTCAGTATTGTCGTTCAAAATGGTCTAGAGGAATTGAAAGAGCATATGAATCAACTTATCCGTGAAAGTCGTCGACAAAACTCCGCTTCCGCTTCTACACAAAAGATCGACTACAAAGAAGTCTATAACGTGGTACGCTCAGCGGTAACTGAAAAATCCGAATCAAGAGAAGATATTATCGATGCAGTTCGAGAAGCTTGGGAAAACTACAAACCAGATATCGAGTTGCAGCATTTTGGTCTCGAGCGAGAGGAACTATTGGCATGCTTGAAGGAGGGTATTCAAGAGTTCGCACCTCAGAATGAGCCGGGAGCAACGCGAGAGGAAGTCTTTGCCGCAGTCATTGAAGGATTGAAGCATTTCACTCCACCGCCAGTTGATAACGAATCTCTATCCCGAGACGAAATTCTCGATGCCGTTCGTGAGTGCCTTGAGGAGTTTGAGTTTCCAGCTGCACCAATGCCAGAGCCTCGCGAACCCGAAATCACCAGAGACGATATGCTTGATGCTGTAGCAGAAGGTCTTAGAACTTTCGACTTTTCTGCAAACCCTACGGCACTCAGTGCAGAAGTTCTTCAAGGTTTCACTCAAACTGAAATGATTCAAGCCGTTAGAGAAGGTCTCAAAGAATTTGACTTTGCTGCTCTCAATCGTGGTCATGATGATATTACAAGAGACGATATGGTGACTGCTATTCGAGAAGGGCTTCAAACATTTGGACTTGCTAACCAGAGTCGTGAAGTGGATGGAGGTGTCACTCGAGATGATGTGGTAGGCGCAGTTACCGAAAGCCTACACACGTTTGATTTCTCCGCTAGTATTCATCCACCACATCATGACGAAGAGGCCATCACTCGCGATGACATGTTCGAAGCTGTAAGAGCAGGTCTTGAAAGCTTCGAATTTCCCACTTTAAGCAGAGAGATCGGAGATAGTATCAGCCGAGAAGACGTCTTTGATGCCGTGAAAGAGAGTCTCCACAATTTCAACTTTGGCGCATTAATACCAGCCTCTGACCCTGAGGAAAAAGAAACAGGAATTTCTCGGGAGGATGTTTTTGAGGCTGTTAAAGATGGCCTGCAAACATTTGATTCCGCTCTCACACGTGAGGTTGGTGGAAACACCGGCATCAACCGCGGCGACATCCTTGACGCTGTGAAAGAGGGACTTCATACTTTTGATTCTGCTCTTACTAGGGACGTTAGTGGGAGCGGCAATCTTACACGCAATGATGTAATGGATGCTGTCAAGGATGTTTTGACCACTTTCGACTCAGCTCTCATTCGAAAAAATGCCGAGACTGGAGCAAGCCGCGAAGAAATCGTCGATGCAATGCAGGAGGTCATGACCAAATTTCATGGGTCATCCATAGCTCAAGGTCCAAACCAAGGAATTACTCGCGATGATGTTGTCGATTCTGTACAAGAGGTTCTAGAAGGGTTCAACTCGGCTCTAACCAAAAATGTCGGAGGTTCTGCAACTCGTGCTGAAGTCTTCGAGGCTATCAAAGTTGGTCTTGAATCACATGAATCTAGTGGTAGCATAACTCGGAATGACGTCCATGAAGTTATCAAGGAGAATCTTCAGAGCTACCATATCGAAAGTGCCCTTACCCGCGACGAAGTTGTAGAGGCCGTCCAAGAAGTATTGACGGCGTTCGATTCTGCATTAACCAAAGACGCTTCTTCAACAGTTACACGAGATGATGTCCTTGGGGCCGTGAAAGAAGGACTCCAAGCGCAGACATCTAGTATCACACGCGATGAAGTTCTCCAAGCCATAAAGGATGGCCTTCAATCGAAAGAAATTGCATCAACTCGCGAGGATGTCGATTCAATTACTCGGGATGATGTATTTGATGCTGTGAAGAACGGATTTGAGATCCACGACATTGGAGGAAGCATCACCCGGGATGACATTCTCGAAGCAGTCAAAGGTGCTAGTTTCACCCGTGAAGACATACTTGATGCTGTAAAAGACGGACTTCAAACCTTCGATTCGGCTTTGACAAGAGGTGTCACACCTACATGTACTAAAGCTGATGTTTTTGAGGCTGTACGAGTTGGGCTACAATCTCAAAGATTCCCACCAACAGTCACGCGTGAAGATGTATTCGAAGCCGTGTCAGATGGCCTTCAGACGTTCAACTCCGCCATTGTTAGCGTTAGAGAGGCAAATGCTAGCAAAGGCGACGTCTTTGACGCTGTCAAGGAAGGTTTCGAAACATTTAACAACGCTCTTACTCTTGATATCCCAGTAGGCGTTAGTCGTGAGGATGTTCTAGATGCAGTGAAGGAGGGCCTACAGACGTTTGACTCAGCGCTCACTAAAGAAAATGATGTCAAAGTTAATCGAGAAGATATTCTTGAGGCAGTCAAAGAAGGCCTCGAACACTTTGATTTCGTTGCTGCTAAGGCGTCCACCGAATTGAGCCGAGAAGCTGTGGAAAACATCACCCGCGACGATGTTATTGCAGCCGTGAAAGCAGGATTAGAAAGCTCACCTCACTCTGTTGACAAATTTACAGCTCAAGTCTCCGAACGCATACATGAAATCATGGACTCTATCCGGACCGAATTCAAGGTAGTCTCGGATGAGGCAAAACAACAAGTCGTTGCAAACGGACGGGATTCCGAGCAATTGCTAGATGCAACTAAAGATGGATTCGAGAAGCTCCGCTCTGACATCGAAGCATACGTTGATCGAGCCTCCGATGTCACAGGTAAAGATGAGATTCTGGAAAACATGCGGGATAACTTCGCCACGCTTCGTTCTGAAGTGGAAGAACTTATCTCCAAAAGTTCAACTACTGGCTTTGAAAATGTTAACAGTGAACTTGAGCATCTTCGAGGTTCGATTGCGTCAGCATTGGTTCGATCAGGAGCAAATGATGACAAGGATGAGATTCTTGATGCCTTGAAGGAAGGTTTCGATGGTCTTAAAGCTGGTATGGAAGTTTCCCGATCACGAGATGTTGACGAAGAAAATACGCCAGCAACCGGAGAAATCATTGACGCTCTGCAAAACGGATTCTCTGGTCTTAAAGCCGAGGTTGAAAAGGTTGCCAACAAGCCTATCGATATGACTGTTAATCATGAAATTCTCGACACACTCAAGAAAGGTCTAGAGAATGTCAAAGCTGATCTTGAAATTCTCAAAGAGAATCATAAGAACGAGCAAGCGCTAGTAGAAATCTCTGATCGTGCATTGGTTCCAGCTACCGAGACCCTCTCTCATAATGATATTGGGAATCTAGAGATGCTCATTACCCAGCTTGGCATCAAAGTAGCAGCACTCGAGTCGAAGGAACAACCTGCACCACAACTTGCTCCTGGTTCTGTGACCAAAGAAGATTTAGCTAAAGTCGAGGAGCTACTTCGAAATGTTCAAGAAAAAGTGGAGGGGGTTGTTGCGCGCGAGATTATCCCTGATGAAGCTAGAGTCAAGAAAGAGGACCTGGACGCCATTGAGATTTTGCTTCACAATACAAAAGCTAAGCTTGATGAGATCGATCCTGAACAATCCGCTAGGAAGGAGGACATTGAGACTATGGGTGTCTTTGTTCTTGAAACCCGAGACGGTGTGACTGCATTGATTGAACATCTCGAGGAAGTCTCGAAAAAAGATGACATCACTTCCATCGAAACTGTCATCGGTGAGGTCATGACTGCCCTTGCAGAACTAAAGGAGCAGGTCGGTAATGAATTCAAGAGTCTAGACAAGGTCACAAAGACGGACGTTGAAGCTGTCGAATCCGTATGTCTTGATATCAAATCTGCTATCGAGCAAACCGTCCTACCGGAATTTGCAGCTTTAGCCACAAAAGATGAAGTCACTACACTGGGTACTTTGGTCAAGGAAACCGCCGGTCGAATTGAATTACATGCAACAACTAATGCCAAAGCTTTCGAAGACCGACAGGCCGAGACTGTTGGTGTTAGTGAACGCGTTACAGAAGTCAAATCTTTCCTCATGGAATTCAGAGACGCAGTCAAAGAGAAGCTTGACGAAGGTACAGCCAATGTCGAGACAGTCCGCACATTCCTTGAAGGTCTTGGAAAAACTATCGACAAAAACGACACTATATCCGAAGATCTACAAGCAATGTTCCATGCTATGACGGAAGAGTTTGAAAAGACCAATGCTGGTATGGTCGGATCGAAGCTCGAGACTGATGAAAAGTTCCAACAAACATGGGATAAGCTTGATTCACATTTTGAGGAAAAGTTCACTGAAATCATTACCAAGTATGACGAGCTCCAGAACTTCTTGGAAGAAAGAGCCACAGCTGGTGTAGAAAAAACAACAGAAGTTGAGGCTAATATCCTGAGCACGAAGCAAGTGGCCGAGGACGTCAAGGGTCTACTTGATACATTAATAAGTGCTGTGGCAGATTCTTCCGAAAAGATGGAGGAAGCTTCCAAGACAGTCTTTAACCGAGTTGATGAAACATTTATCAGAGTAGAGGAAACTCATGCAGATGCTAAGGCCGAGCACCAGCTCACACGTGAGCAAATCTTGAAGACTTTGGGTGTTGTAGAAGGAGTTCACGGAACTGTGACGGAGTACAATCCCCAAATTCTTGACATGATCAAGGATGTTCTTAATATGGTTGGTCAGCATTACGAACATTCAAAGAATTCAGTAGAGACAATTCAGGAGAAGATCGCCGAAATTCCTCCTCCACCAGAAATACCACCTCCTATCGAATACGATGACACGCCTGTGCATGAGAAGCTTGATAAGCTTGTGGATCATGTGCAAGAAGCTGGAAAATCTGTGGCACAATTGGAGATGCTTGACAAGATACATCGACAAATGCTGTCAACCGCTGCAGAAGTTTCTCAATTCGTCTCCACCCAAACCCAAAAAATTGCAGATGAACATGAAAGCAAGGAACAAGCGGCCGCAGAAGCTGCCATCGCCCTCGAAAGACGTTTAATTCAAAAGGAACAGGTTGAAGCATCAATTGCTTCACTCAAAGGGGAAGAGAGAGCTATGAAGGAATATATCACCAAGCTTAAGACTGACAAGGAAGATTTGCTTCACCAAAAGATGAGACTTTCTTCTGACGTTTCTAGCCTGGAGACAGCTTTGAGAATCCGCCGTGAAGAATTACAGGAGATGGAAGAAAGAGCCGAGGGTCTTGAGAGACGCATCCTTGAGGGAGTCATTGATCATTCCCGAGCTCTTTTATTGGCGAATGGTAATCGAAAGAAAGCACGAGATCCCATGAGTCGTAAACGAAACCCTGCTCAACGTAATTCAACGGCTCATTCTATCGCCTCGAGTGTCGCTTCAAAAACTCCATCGATTACACAAGGTGCTGTTAATATGGCAATGAAGAATCGCTCTCCTACCAAAGGACCTCAAGCCAACCAGGCCCAAAGACGCATTCTATCCCTCAGTCAAATCAACAATAATCTTTCAACTGGTAATTTCAAACGCACTCACAGTGTCAAACAACCCAGTGCTTCCACTCCACGCAAAACTAGCTGGGGAGGAGACTCTAACAAAACAAGCAATTATGGGGAACTGAACAAGGAGAATCTGGCATTGAAAGAATATGAAGATGAAGATGAAGAAAACAAAGAACTAGCCCATCTTTCGGATCACGAGGGCGGAGATCAAAGCGATTCAAACACGATGAGGAGAAGCAGTCATGGTACTACTGTTATCACTGGAAATGAAGGAACAGAGTATTCTGAGAGTATTGATGGTGGTGGAAGAGACCGAGATGAGGATAGAGATAGGGATGAGGGATCAGAATCGGATTATGAAACAGAAACAGACTTGGGAACTAATAGTCATTTGGGTACCGAAAGTGAATTGTCGAGTAGTAGTTTGGGAAAGGGAAAGGACTATAATGCGGTGGTTTTGTATGAAGAGGAAGTTGTTTAGTTCCCTGGTGGTTGGAGATGGAGATGAGGGAATTGATATGGAGAGTGTTGGATTCTATGGAAGAGCTTTACGTAAGCTACAAATTTATGCGGTAATGGTCTAATTCTTGTATCTTTCTTGACCCGCTTACTCGCTTTGGGAAACGGAGGAAGGGGTGGCTTTTTTTTTGCTATGAAGCAGGGGATTACGACAGAACCTACAATATACCCTAGTATGTCGGTTTCTTGATGAAGTCCTGATTGAAGTTTATGATTGTTAAATTTTTCTTTTCTATGAACAGCGTTTTAGCGATTAGTATATTTTATATCCTTTTTGGTTGTGGTATTTTCAATTTCAAAGATTCCCTTGCGAAGGCGGTTTACTAGGTAGTTAGATAGTAGTATTACAAGTACAATTTTTCTCTTCTCAGACTTTCTTCCTTGGTATCATTCATTGCATGCATGTGAGTAGAGATGTGAATCTGTTCCCATCAGTATCTTGGTACTAACACAATTACTCGCATCGACATAAAACCACCCATACTACCATTCTGAAACTACTCCCTCTTCAAAACTTTCCTCCCCGCCATCCACGGCCACAAAACTTCGGGCACCCTGACCTCTTTCCTCTCCTCATCCCATCCATTCTCTAAGATGGCAGCCACAATTCTCGGCACCGCAAGCGCCGTCCCATTAACCGTCCACGGAAATGCAATCTTCCCTCCATTCTTATCAATATCCACTCTCGTCGCCAATCTCCTACTTTGATAGTCCCCACAAATACTCAATGATGTCACTTCGCCCCATCCATTATCTCTTTCTCTACGCGAGGGAAAGAAGGCTTCGATGTCTATTTTGCGCATAGCTGAGGCGCCGAGATCGGTGGAGGGCATTTCGAGGATCCGACAGTGAAGATCGAGGGAGGTGAGGATGGTGGTTTGGAGGGAGAGCATTTCGTTGAATACTTCTGTGGTTTCTGAGAGGGAAGGAGAGGTCCAGGCGAACATTTCGACTTTGGTGAATTCGTGGACTCGATAGAGACCTTTGGTGTCGATGCCACGGGCGCCAGCTTCGGCGCGATAACACCGGGATGTGGCGATTGTTTTTAATGGGAGGAGAGATTCGTGGATAGTTGTGTTGGCTTTCATTCCCGCGAGAGGAATTTCGGCGGTGCCGGCGAGGGAATATGTTGGTTTCGCGCTTTCAGCATCGGAAGGGGATTGGGCAATGGAGTAGATTTGTTGTTCGTCTGACTGATCGCGGGGTTGGAAACCGCATGCTGATGCGATGTGGGAATATATCATCGAGGGAGGAGAAACGATGGACCAGCCTTTTGACAGAGCGAGAGAGAGGGAATATTGGATTAGGGCTTGTTCGAGGAGTGCGGCGCCATTAAGTAGATAATACCATCCCCAGCCGGAAGTATTGGCTGCAGAGGAAAAATCAAGGAGATTTAATTCGCTACCTATGTGGACGTGAGACCGCCATACTCGATCTGAGGAAGCGGCTTTGAATTCGGGATGTTCGTTGATGGTTCCTATTACTTTTGGTTCTGAGCCGCAGGGAGTGGAATCGGATGTAAGATTTGGAATTGCAGATGCGAGAGTGTTGATTTCTGTCATGAGCATCGATTCTGAAGATTCTATTTCGGAAATTTTATCCTTAAGACTTCTAGCTTCTGCGATAATCTCCTCTTTGGAAAGGGCGCGTAACTTTTGAATTTCTTCTGAGCCGTCATCTCGTATCGATTTTGGATTTGCAAGTTGGAGTTTTAATTTATTATTTCTTTCCCGCAACGCTCTTCCATCGCGTTGATGTTCGTGCCATTGTTCGAATAAACTTATGATTTTAGCTGGGTATGTTGATTGCAATTTGTAATTCCTTTCTAGACAACTTTTTTCATATAATTCGGGATTGGTTCGTATGTGTTTTATATCGATGGATTGTTTGGGTGCTATGGAGGGTTTAGGTATTTCGGAACGTAAACGTGGAGAGATATGGTATGGACGACGAGGAGAGGGTCGTAAGAGGGATTGGAATTGACATCGTAAACACGTAAAACGATTTATCGTTGTCATTTTGGATACTGAGGGGGGAAAGGATGGTGGGATGATATTATTTTTTGGAAGCTCAGAGCTAATCTTAGCTGTTGAAACTAAGAATATGAGTTGAGCTTATTATTGGGCGAATCTAAAATGCGGGGTTCTGTCGGTCAAACGATTTTCCGACCCCTTCGCCAAAAAAATTGCAACCAACATCAAAAAACTCGTCCAAAAGGGACTCCGGATTGAAAAAAGGATAACAAAACAACGAAATGTGCAAAAGTTGATTTGCAGGTCGGATTCAAACCGACCGAACTCAGGGTTTCTCCCTACGTAGGGCTCGAACCTACAGCCTCAAGATTAGTCATCAAGATATGAATATCAGATAGAAGTCTTGCGCGCTACCATTGCGCCAGCAGGGAAATCGTTAGATTTCTTTGTAGATTGTTGGAGAAATTAGCCCAATTTGAATTTATATTCTACACTTCAACGATTCGCTTATCAGAAGCCGGCGTTTCTATGCCCCCCCTTATCAAATGACAATGGTAAAACTTGCTTCAGACTATAATCTTTCAATAATTTCACTCGAAAATAAGGGTTAAACGGCCATTACATCTTCAAGTTACAATTGTATATCGACAGATCTCATGTGAATCCATCGCTGGAGCATTAGTTAACTACTAACATTGAGTCGAAACATCAGTATATTCGATTTTGTGATTCCGACGATAGCTTCATTCATGAACCAGGTACTTGCAAATAAATTACAGAGAAAAGGCCGATACAGTCTAGAATATCATACACATCCAAAATAAAGTATGTTATAATTATCTAAATGATTTTTCGAATATCATTTTAAAAATAATTAGCTTTCTACTGTTGCTTTCCTATTCATATCAAAATATCAAAACAAATTTCACACCTAAATTAAAACATCATATTATTTAGATAATACTTCTCGAATCTCTTTCGATTATTTTTTATACTCAAGGTCCTCCAGACTGCGGAGGAAAGCGACGCTCGAAAGTGAGTATGCTTTCGATCAAGCTCACTCTGATCTATGCTGAAGCTCTAGCTACATCGAGAGGTCTTATGCCAAGTCAATCACGCTTGAGTCTCAAGCCTCAAACCTCAAGCATCGTGTTAATTTTAATGCTTTGCGTTTACGAATCCTGAGCTAGATGGAATCCAAACTGGAGTCGTATATCTGGAAAAGAAAACTTTTGTGGCCAATCAGATCCCTTCCATAATCTATACACGTACACCACTGGGTGCGTGGACTGACGGGACAATTCCCAACTTTCGATGTCTTTAGTTGATTCATTCTTCAACTATTTGATATTAGAATTACTGTTTTGATTGTTCCGTCTTCGATCAATAATTGTAATAATTCCTAAAACAAATGATTCGATATATCAAAAGATATCTCCAAATCCATTTTTGCAGTTTTCTGTCAATCCGTATACCTACTGGTGGTATATGGGATGTAACACTTATTATTGCCCACCAAGTATATCACATCAAGACCAAGTCAAGTAATATGGAATCAGGTGCTTGATACGAGTGAACTATGAAACTGCAAGACGGAAGCTTATTGAACCATTATTTCACAAGCTTCTTTATTCTCATAATAGCTATTCGACGGAGGTTCATTACTGTGTTCCGTTTACGAAAAAGATAAAGAAAATGTGAATAAAGGATAAATTCGCGCCTCACAACGCTACAACGACATGTAGAAATGGTCAGGGGGCGGATGTAGGAATAGGGGAGGTGTCGAGGGGAAGTGCGAGAGTGGAGATCAACGTGATGAGAAGCACGAGAGAAGAGGATAGATGATCCCAGGGAGGGCCAGGATGGTCATAAGGAGAGATCTCAAGGAGAAAAGGACAGGTCGAGACGCGCTGTAGGTCTCCTTCTCTGTCAATTTGCTATGCCGCTATCAAGCGTTAGGACTACAATTTTGCAGCATTGAAATGACCTTTGAATTACATCCAAGTTCCATGAGCTTATTGTTATGCAATCTCGATGTTCCTTTCGCCTCTCTCTCTCTCTCTCTCTCTCTCTCTCTTGCATTCATCAATTCCAATCTTGACAAGAAACTTTTGTCATTTACCTCTGCATTTGTCTGAGTACGGCAAACCGAGGAGAGAATTGGTAAAGTGTTAACAGTAAGATTTGTAATACATTCAAATTATGATTTGCTATCTTTTGAAAATGCATGTTCTACTTCATGAATGTTTGAAGTCATGCTTTGGATGAAGTGAAGTTGAAGTCGAGCTTAGACCAATACCTAATTACCTACCTGATAGTAGTACGGATTTCGACACTTCGCTTTTCACCTTCAACTCCACCATCACATCATAAAAATCTTACAACTTCTGAGTTCTCACACAAGGAACCGGGAATTCTTCATCAACATCACGAATACAAGAAAAAGAAGCAGAAGTAGAATCATTTACCGACGACCACCACATACCGAGTAATTTCATTGAACGGCGAAAGCCACAGACTCAGTAATCCCACTTTAATCTACAACGAAGAGCCTTCAGTACACTGTGTATCACCAGAGTCCCTCTCAACCAAAGATTATAGTCTTTTGATATACTACTCGAAGTTTATCTTGAAATTTACCAAGCTACCTACCTGTCCAACCTATGGATCTATCAAAAGTACCAAAGACCAAGCCCATCTCGGCAAAGAAAGCTGCTCAGTATAAGAAGATATTCGATGATCCCCAAAAGATAAAGGAAATCTTTGAGCAATGCGAGGCATCCAGCCGTTGGGCTGAACAGCTCATGATGAATGAGCGAGCATCTCAATGTACCAAGCCAGGTGGAAATATTGACGGGGAAGAGGACAATGATATTGAAGAAGAAGAAGAAGAAGAAGAAGAAGAAGAAGAAGAAGAAGAAGAAGAGGAATTGGTGGCTTCTAAGTATTTCAACAAGGAAGTTGTCATGAATACCAAGGAGCAAGAGAAGAAGGTAGAGGAATTTGGGGTTGGAGACAATATTTCAAATTCGCTTGTGTTGAGAAAGCAAGAGGAGGGATTGGTGCTCCCGACCAAGAATGGCACAGCCAAAACGATTCCGACAACCGAGCCCGGAACAAGCAATGTGGCAGCATGAGGAAGAAACCAAGAACTATGATTTTTCAATTCCATTCATGTTTCTCATACGCATTATGAAGGTTGATGATGCCTACAATCAAAAATGAATCGCTGTTTCCCGGGGAATATGAAAGGTTGCCATTAAACACAGCTAGACATAAAAGTTAGAAGAACTAAGAATAGAAAGGGCACAATTACCAAGTATTGACAAGCTATCGAAAATACAATTCACCGATCAAGGTATCGACAATGTAGTTCAATCACTAAGCAAGAACCAAGCTATTCAAATGTGCAAATAAACAGTTAATCATGCGTTTTTATTACCTAGTAACAAATAAGATCGAAAAATAGACTATTCATTTTCCGTTTACAATATTATATTTGAGATGAAATAACGGAATAATTCATATCACACGAACATTTTACAAAAGTTATCTTCAAGTATTATTTGATTTTTAGTTTTATATTATTTTTATTAAAAGATTACTTGTATGTTTTAGAAACTAGATTTTCTATTTAAATAATTAAATAATTAAATAATTAGAAAAGTTGACTTAATTATTAGAAAAACTTATTGTAAAAACTTATTGAAATGTTTTATTTATCTTTTCATCTATTTTCTAAACATATTGCCAATATGATTTATTCTATATTTCACTCTAGTCGCCTATATGTTTCGTTCCCTCTATATAAAAATAGAGAAGCGAAATTATACGAGATCAGTAGCGAAAAAAATCCCCCACTGAAATCCTCAAAGACTGCTTCCATAGAGCCTCCAAATCCCCATGAACAGCTTCAATTCTCAGTAATTGATTTACGTTTTGCCATTTGGACGATTAGATAACTATAAATGCAAACAGGAGCCGTGCCGCATAATATATTAACCCCTGCATGAATCCAATTGTTGGTATGCCAAAAACCGCACATCTACCCCGGATTGATATTTACCAACTAATCAGATCAAATGTCGGCTATACCAACCGTTTGTTGTTGGCGCTCCATCAGAAAATTACAGAGCATAGCTCTAGTAGCCCCTAAAAGACATAGCAAGTTGATCGTACTTGTTACTTTCCGACTCAAATTTGTAACAAAGTATATACAAAATCTAACAGCATGGACGGACCATTAACAACTCAGCTGCTCAGAGTGGCTGGCGCTATATTGACTATATTTGTTACCACATTTGTAATAAAACTATATCGAGTACGGAATTTCATTCGAGGACTCCAGAAGCAAGGTCTTGTACGTTCTCAAAACCCATTTGGTGGTCAACGACCAATCGTCTCTCCTTTAAATCATCGACTAACCAATCTTCAAGCCTATGCCACCCCATCATTGGTTACTCGGACACATACCTCTCAGCGCAAGTATCATTGGTAGCCTCCCTCCATACGCCCACGGCGTCTATGTAGGAGACCAAATTCGCCAGAGATATCCCCATCTCGACAGCGCCTTTTACCTCGACAATTGGCCGCTCGCCGCCCCAATTCTCGTCGTGCTCAAGCCGGATATGATGTACCAATTGACTCAAGCAAATCAAATCCCAAAAGATAAAGGCATTCGTGCTTTCCTGAAGCCCTTGACCGGCGAATCTGATTTGGTTACTTTGGAAGGCGATACTTGGAAATACTGGAGAGCTATATTCAATCCTGGATTTAGTGCTGGTCATGTGTCAAGTCTGGTTCCGGGAATGATTGAAGAGATCAAGATATTCAAAGATCTGCTAAAGAAACATGCAAAAAGTGGTAAAATGATGTTTCTCGAGGATGCCAGTTTAAATCTCACGATCGATATTATTGGTAGAGTTGCAATGTGAGTAAAGCCCCTTTTTTCTGGCAGGGCTATCCTATATCGCCGATTAGCATACCATATATGCTCTCAATATTTGGAAGCAGCATAATGTCCAAAACGGACTCATGATTTTAGATTTATCGAAAGTCCTAGTTGAATTCATAAATCGAAAGCTTCTGGCTATCGAAATACAATCCAGACTACGAAGAACACTACTTTCCGATCATTGACTGATGCAAATAATATTCACCAGGGACCACCGATTTTGCAGCCAGACTAGTTACAACGACATGACAGCAGCATTGCGAATGCAATTGTTATGGTGCACGACAGGCATGAACATCAACCTTCTGGAATACATCAATGTCTTTCGCCCTTTTGTGCACGCATACAACAGCTACCGAATGAACCGCTACTTGTCCCGAGAACTCGACAAACGCTATCGAAGCATCAAAGGCAGTGAGGTACAGAAAAAAGACAAATCGATCGTTGATCTAGCGTTAAAAGCATATCTTGCGGAGAATCCTTCAGCAGCAGGTATCGATAAGAGTTTCCAGAATTTCGCTATGGCACAAATAAAATTATTCATCTTCGCTGGCCACGACACTACTTCTGCTGGTGCAATCTTTACCTATCATCTGCTCTTCCAACATCCAAATATACTGGCAAAGGTTCGGGCTGAGCACACCGAGGTACTAGGGGCCAACATTGCGGACGCTGGGTCTGTAATTGCTTCCAAGCCACAACTCTTGAATCAGCTTACTTATACCATTGCGGTCATAAAAGAGAGTCTCCGCATCTACCCCACTGTCGCCGCGCTCCGCGATGGACAATCTTATTTCTCTTTGATAGGAGACAATGGTCTTCGTTTCCCCACCGAGCGAACAATAGTCTGGGGCGATCATTATGCCACACATCATAATCCTGCCCATTGGCCGCGAGTCGAAGAGTTTCTTCCAGAACGATGGATTGTAACCGAAGGCCACGAGCTCTATCCGCCTAAAAATGGATGGCGACCATTTGAGCGTGGCCCTCGGAATTGTATTGGCCAGGAAGTAGCCATGACAGAAATAAAACTCATGCTTGCATTGACAATTCGAGATTTTGATCTCAAGGATGCTTACGAGGAGTATGATATTATGAAGGGTAACCCGAAGGGTTTGAATGTAAATGGTCAAAGAGCATACATGATGCTTCGGGGAGGCGGCCATCCGGCAGATCATTATCCGTGTAAGGTAGCTTTCGCAAAGCAAAAGTAATCCGGCTGAAGGGAATAAATTGCATTATTGTGAGAGGGAAGAACCGCTCGGGATATCCTGCGATTTGTCAATTTTTGGTGGTACAGAACGAGGTTATGACCCTCTCAACTTATGGATATCTATATCAAGACAAAAACCAAGATTGAAAAGTAACAACTCATAATCCCAAACTTTGAGTGACATCCAATTTCATGAAAGATGATTAATGGTCAGGCTAAACCCAACGTGCTATGTGCTATGGTATCATGTCCTACTTCGATTCGCCAACTTCTTGTCTCCCATCTCCTCTATCTCCTTCTTCTTATGATAATGCGGTGCAAGCTCATATAACCAATTTGCTTTGATGGGAATACAACTGCGCATGTACTCCTTTGTGGTTTGTACAAGTTCATGATAAACAACCAACTTGATAGGAGGATCATTTGCCATCAATACTGACGAAGGATGTATGTACACTGTAGTATTTCTTTTGACTGTTCGATAACTGTCTCCATCTCGTTGTAATCGTGCTGCATTAGCGAAAAATCCGGCCGTAATCGCTTTCTGAATAGGCTCAAGATTTGACGCCCCGCAACTGGCGATTGTAACTTCCACGCGTTCACAAAGCTTTGCAAGTTGGTCTCGAACGTCTCTAGCTCGAGTAAGGGAACGTTGTTGAAGAAAATTCTCTTTTGCCCAGATAGTGCTGAAGTCATTGTCCACCCATTGATTCCAAATGTTCAAATAGGTGAGGTGGTCCCCTCCTTCTTTGATCGTGAAACGCGCTCTAGCACTATCTGCGTGCACTCTCTGTTCTCCTTTAGGACGGAAAAACAGTGCCGAACTTTCACCTAACATTGCCATGATGCTCAATACTTCGTCAGAGCATGCCAATTGGTCTGACGCAATGATAGACTTCGCAACTTGAGGATCTGTCGGGAACTCGGCCATTTGTCTTCCGATTTTGGTTAGTTCTCCACGGTTGTTCAATGCAGACAACGCGTACAATTGGTTAAGAGCACCAATTAGGGTTTCTGTTGGTGGAGGGTCCATAAAGTCAAAGGTCAAGAGATCATTAATACCAAGCGACTTAAGTAGTAGAACTGTACCATTCAGATTTGTTCGCTGAATTTCGGGAGTGGTACTTTCTTCCATTTCATTCATAAATGCCCATTTTGTGTACAATCGAAAGCACTTTCCGGGTCCTACACGACCAGCACGACCACTTCTTTGATTTGCAGACGCTCGTGAACATGCTACTGTAACCAACTTTGACATTCCAGTCGCTGGGTTATAGATATTCTCCTTTACGAATCCTGGATCGATGACATATACAATGCCGTCAATGGTCAAACTCGTCTCTGCAATATTGGTTGCCAACACAACTTTTCGTGCTCCTTTAGGAGTTGGTTCGAAAATCTTGGTTTGTAGATCGGTTGGAAGATTTGCGTAAATAGGACAAATAACAAGCTCGGGTACTCTCGAGCCCAATTTCTTTGAGATATCACTTATTCGTTCTTCCGCTGCCTCAATCTCATCTTGACCTGTCAGAAAAATCAGCACATCACCACTTGGCTGAGAGGTATGTATCTGAAAAAGTGTAGTAATGGCAGCAGCAAGATAATTTGCTTCTGGTTGTGGGGTATTATAGATTTCGACAGGGTAACTACGTCCTTTAACATTGAAGATAGGAGCGCCATCGAAGAAGTCTGAGAAAGCCTGTGCATTAATTGTCGCTGAAGCAATCAGGAGTTTGATTGTTGGCCTTTCTTTGGCAAGATCTTTGAGCAAAGCTAGAAGTATGTCGGTATGCACAGTCCGTTCGTGAGCTTCATCAATCATAATCACCTGGTACTCGTCTAGAGAAGGTGTAATCATGACCTCTTTCAAAAGATGACCATCCGTCATATACTTGATGAGAGTTTTATCACTTGTACAATCTTCAAAACGGATAGCGTACCCAACTTCATTTCCGATCTTGCATCCCATTTCCTCTGACACACGTTGAGCAACGGACATGGCAGCCACCCTTCTAGGTTGGGTTACTCCAATTTTCATACCGTCTTTAGTATACCCTGCTTCATGGAGATACTGGGGTAATTGTGTAGTTTTACCAGATCCTGTCTCACCAACAAGGATAATAGTCTGGAACTGATCAAGAGCAGCCAGAAATTCGTCCTTGTAAGCATAGATTGGAAGGTTTTTCCTCGTCTCCTCAATTGTCTTTGCTTTCTGCTCGGCAGCCTTCAATTGTTCACCTAAAAATCTTGCTTCTTTATCCATGCCTTGTCCCGGTAATTTCGAATCCATAATCCACTTGATCCCTTGCTCCTCGTCCAAAATATAATCATATTCGCCTTGGTCGACTCGTTCGGTGCTTTGGATCTGGTTTCTGGCGAGTTTTTCTTGTTGCCTATCCCATTCTTCATGTTCGGAAACAAATTTCTCCTGGCCATACTCATCTCTTTCGACGTAGCGTTTGTATAGTGCATCTTGTTTCTTCTTCTGATCGAGCTTCCCTTTTTCTGTGATATAGTCGTCTGGCATAGCATAGCCATCTCGGTGATCATCAATTCTTGATCTTTCGTCCGCAAGTCGAAGAAGCTCTCTATTTTTGGCAAACTCTGCTTTCTCCTTCTTTGATAAATTGGAATACGGATCATTCAGCTCCCTCGTTTCATCCTCGACCTGTCTCCTCAGCAAAGCAAGACGCTCCGCTTCACGCTTCTTCAAATATTCTTGCCTCGACCTTTCCCTTAGATCTGGCATTGCAGCACGCCTTGCAGCAGCATTGTCGGCCAATGCTCTTCTCTGTGCCATGATAGGGTCGGATCTATCCTCGAGAATTGTCTTCGATTTGTCGGAATTCTTCGACAAAAGTCTCTGCGCGAAAGCATCTTTCTCTGCTTGATCTCTCCTTCGTTCTTTTTCTGAGTCCGAGATATCGTCGTCTGAATGTACTGTTTTGACCCGTTTTGAGGCAGGCTCTTGAAATTCTGGTTCGTCCTCCGAGATATATTCTTCGTCGCCCCATCGTTCCTCATAATCATCATTCGCCTTATTTCGAATGGTTTTGGAGCGCTGCTCTGTATCTCTACGTGGGGACCTCTCTCGACGAGGTGACTTTTCTCGGTGTCTGTCGCGCCGCGAGGAGCTTTCACGGTGTGACTTTTTCTCCTTCCTCTTTGCTACCACTTTTGCTGGACCTATTTCCTCTTCCTCCATAGGAAGAAGCGCGTATTTCTTAGAGGCCATGCTATTTTAATTTATTGAAGATCTTTTGATAAATGGAAGCGGTTTGAATTAAGTGAGACGGGCGACTTTCGTATAATTTCGTCGACGATTGAATAACATTATAAAAGTCGCAGCCTCGCGACATGCACGATGTGATTGCTAGAAGCTCAAATAAGTGGACCACAAAGACAGCCGATAATTACCCGATCGTTCAATACGGCATTTTTGAACCTCACTTCAATGCTCGAATCTGATGCCATGTGACGGAATGGGATGAACAACAATTGAAAATAAAACAAGTGAAGCGGAAAAGAAGGAAAAAGACTAGGAAAAATGAATCGCACTTCGATGAGTCTCTTGAGGAGCTCAAAATATCTGGCAAGGAACGGCGCATCCACATCGCAACGACGATTTGCATCCTCAGAAACCCCTTCACCTACTGTAAGCCGTTCGATTATTCTCAGTAGATGCATATTTTCAGTTCACGTACCTTTGACGATTTGATTCTACATTATAGCTAATACCTACCAAGCGTACCTTCTACAAAACCTTCACTCGCCCTATCGCAAAAACTCTCTTGATGGCAACTTTCATATATCAATTGACCTATTGGGGCTGGGTAAAATTGGAGAAGGATGAATTGAAAGCAGGCAAACGTAGGGAAATAAAGGAACTCGAGGAGGAATTGGAGAAAATCAGCGGAGGCGCTATCAAGGGCGAAGATGTGAAAGTCAAAGGTATCTAAGGAGACCTATGCGCGGGGATGAAGCACATAAGCACATAGTCACTTGAAGAACTACGCAGGGTGAAAATGAGGATTGAGAACTCTTGCGACCAGACAAAGTCGCTCTCATAATCTAGTGATGGTGGCTACTACCCTCAAATATTCAGTCGCAGTCGCTGTATCGCGACGACTTACGGATGAGAAATCGTTTGCTACATACCCACCAGGTTCATGCTCGATTTTGCGCAAATCGAAATTGGAACATGGATAAACATTTTGTTTGTGCAGGGCCTTCCTGCAAAGTGGTTGACTATCATTACGAAGACATGAGCTCCAAAATAATAACACCACAAAAACACCAAATGATGATAATCACCGACGTGCCTACTTGCTCACATTGCATTTTGATGTTTTGTTGGGGACGTGTTGCGCTTCGTACCATGATGTTAAATTTCCATCGAAGTCGATCAAAAATCCTTAAACATTGTACTGAAATTCAGCAAATGTTGCATGCGACGATTCTTCCATCACTTCCCTACCATTATCATATACACCTCATACTCAAAGGTTCAGCAAAAAAATCGTATCAAGTGTAGCAAACACACTTTCTCTTCTCTGTAATGAAATTTCTACTTACTTTGTCTAACCCCAATGGCTCAGGACTGCCTCCTCTTTTTTAAATAATTGTATTGAATCAGTGATGTAATGTGAAGGAGTGGGTGGGCATTGGTATGAGTAAGGAAATGGAGTAGGGAAGGAAAGCAATCGAGTTACGTCTCACGAGTCATTTAAATCACATTGATGACAGCACGTGGTCACCGCATCTTGCCCGAATAATCTTTTTTTTGTCTATAGAATTGTCAGCAGAAACTCAGAACGGGGTCTTGCCAAGAGAGCCAGAGAAGAGATAGTGTGTTTGCTTGTTTTGATGCGGGTCAGGGCTTGTGCGGTTATTTGTTTGAGAGATTGGGTACGGTAGTGAATCAATGGTGAATTGGTGGATGGACGAGAAGTGTGTGGGTGGAAAGCGAAGAATTTTTGGGCGGGCGCGGTGAAGTCAGGGTGATGTGATTTGTATGATGTACGAATGAGCGACGGACAGCACCTTTGGCTCATTGGAGTACGAAGTGATGCTCCTTCGAATGATCAACAAGTGTCTTTTACATGGTATTCATAACTTCGCGAGCATCGAATGAAACCGATTAGCTTATATCAAAGATAGCATTGCATACCTAGTAGTACGTCCATCGATATTTACATGTACAATAACACCACATGGCTATACCATCGGAAAGTTGTGTAGCGGCAAGAGTAGGATATGAAGTAGCGAAAAGTAAATTGTGATGAATCTAGTGGAAATAGTTTTGAACAATTGTATTACACTTTTCCAAATCTGGTATCTATCTAGCCGTCTATCACTTCGGCATATTTGGAATATCACTATATCAACTAAATTCCGCTTCTTTTTATATAAACCTTGACCGTGTTCCATTTAAGCACCCTTCCATTTTCCGAATCGAGCCCAATCTCTGTACAAAGTTCCCCAAACTGCTCTAGCACTGGAATCCAGCCCATCAACCACAGCCTTGCGGCCTTCCATATCTGTACATCCAAATATTGCATACAGCCCAGGTGTCATAACAGCTCTAACCTCTGACTTCATGGTCATTTCGAGGTTGAATTTTATGTATGTTTGAAGTATGATGTGCATATGTTGACCGGCGATCTTTTTGGCTTTGGCGACCGCGGATGTGAGATTATTCACGGATGAATGAGAAATAGAATTAGGTGTAGGGTCGCAAATCAGGGTGAGAAGACGGGTAAAAGATTCGGCAGCTATTGGAGAGAGAGTATTCGAGGAAGATGAAGTAATGCCTGGTTGAAAATGTGGGAGCCAGAGAGGCGGGGTAAAGGCCTGAAGAAGCCTTTTAGAGGTGTGCGAATGGGCTGTAAAGAGGCAGCGGAGAAGAGGTTGTAGAACTTGGATGACAGAATGAAGATGGCCCTCAAGACGGAAGCGGTGGTTGGTAAGAACGACCTTCATTAAGGTACACAGACGAATGAAGATATTGCTCGCTTGTGAAGTAGGAAGAGAAGGTCCTTTGCTAGAGCATATTATCGCAACTATTGCAAGAGTGCGATCAATAGACCATTGGGAGAGGGCACGACGCTGCAGATTTGTTAGCTCATCTTTGGAAGGTTGCGGAATTAAGACTCTTACTTTTGTCTTCAACATCATCTCCATAATCTCCCCTAGCAAAGCAAATACTCGATATGAATTAGTCTTGATAATCTGCGTGCAAAATAGATCGTATGCTAGACATAGATCCATTGATCCTTGAGATTCCTTTGCATCAGCAGGTTCGTGTCCGATATCTATGAAGTGTCAGCTATAATCGGCAGGAGGTCAAAGCAAATTAGACATACTATCGCAGGCGCCAATAACATATTTGATGGCTACTAGCTTATCCAGTTGAGTCAGACCAATCAGTTCTTCGCCCATTAAACGTTGAACCAGCTGTAATTTTTCAGCGTTGTCCATTCCTGAGGTAATTGTCTCCATCTTTTTCTTTATGCCAGCTCTACCGGCAGATGTGTTGATAAAAGCCTCTAAAGAGCTGTGGAGGATTCCGTCATCGTTACTTGACGCATGAGTAGCAAAGAATTCCGGCAATAGTTGTCGTACATCAACCACTTCCGGCTTCCCTTCATTCAACTTGGCAATATATGCTTGTCCTTCTGTTGCGAGAGGTTCAATCTCTGATAATTCTACGCCCAGAGATTCCAGAGCCTGAAGGATAACAACGACTGACAATGAACCATCCTTATGATTCCCAACCTCATCTATCTTAGGTTTCTTTTTCAGTCGCCTTTGTAGTTGGACGAGCAGGAATTTTCTGAAGGATGTGCAATGGTTAGTCAAATCTTGGTTGCTGACAATAGCTAGATCATTAAGTTGCTTCGATTTAGTAATAAGAACAGTAAGTAATGAGTGTGATGTGGAGATAAAAGGCAAAGTCTTCTCGCCCTTGGTCTTCTTCTCGTCGCTAGTAAATTTCGAGAGTTTGTCTTGGAAGTGACTTATGGCGTCTAAGATGTAATTGCGATTTTGAGACTGATCCAAGTTACTAGTCACATGTCTAATAAAAATCAGTAAACAAATGGCCGGGATAATATCAGTATAAATGGTACGTACGACAAAGTCAACTTAACAAGCTCTCTCAGTGTAATAAGACTTTCCAATCGCTTAGGCATCTCCTCGAACCCGACTTTCTTGACCAATTTCTCAATCTCTTCGAAATCCTTGTATTTCATGCCCTAGTATTGAATTAGCAACGTCTAGAATTCTGCAGATTTTACTAACTGTATAAAATGTAGGGCGATGCATGATCTTCAATCTCAATGCTAGCACAGCGGGATAACACTCAGGGGACTGTGCCAAGACATCTGTTGACCAGCTCTGCATAATCCGTTCTCTGTACTTCTTGCTGATCACTTCCAATGGAAGTCGTGTTAGAGATTCGACGACAGCATAATTGCACGTAAGAGTAGCAATGAGAGGATTTTTTTCTTGAGTTTGACAGCTCAGTAGGACATCGATAAATCGACTCATGATGCTAGAATTGTTGAGTACACAATCTTGACGCAAAACTCCAAACCACAAAGCGGCGAATGCTTCATGATTCCATACATGCTCAGTTGTAGCGGTCTTAGCCAAAGAAGCTATCCAGAGGACATTTCTTAACAGCAAGTCAAATGCATTGTCTTGTAACTTCATGCCAAGTTCTAGAACACGAGGATATTCTTGAAAGAGGCAATCGTAAAATGACCATGTAGTCCATTGGGCGCCTCGTGATAATGTGTTGAGGTGAATAGGCCACTTTTCAGTATTTGCCACTTTTTGATTAATCAAAGCACCAATAGAAAGACCTAGTTGTTCAAGACAACGCAAAACCACTGGTGATGAAAGATTTTCCAATTTCGTTCCACTTTCGGCCGCATTCCACGCTGAGCATGCACATCGAAAGATTTCCAAATTATCCAATCCTTTTTGACCGGATGTATGAGCGGACAATATGGTAAAGGGGCTCGCTTGCTGCTCCCACAGCTCAGCAATTTCTTCCAAATGAAGAGGTTGCATCCAATGGAAGGATCGAGTCAAAACCCTCCAAGCTCGCCAGCTGTATCTGTCATTCAGTTTGACAAGATTCCCGTTATCGAAGATGACATGGTACAGACGTGTTCCGATGATATCTACGACATCTTCTCTAGAAATAGAACTTGCAATAGCTTCAGAAATTGTAACGACAGCGTTAGGTTGGGTTACGACCTCAGTGGCTAGCCAATCAACTAAATGTACTATTTGTTGAACAGTTAAGGAATTTTCCAAAAGCTTGGAAAGCTCGATCTGTAGGGCTTCATCCTCCCAAGCACAAAAGGCATCCGCCGGGAACATTGCATCTTCCTTTCGCATCTGCTCAAACTTAACAAGCTGAGAGTACCAATGGCGCACGAATCCTGATAGATCACGAGCTTTGGCAAATTCAACCATCAAAGGAACGACAATCTCGGATACAATATGTCGAGATTGTTCGGGCCAGGTAGATTCGAAGTAGACGTTAGTAACTCGCTCCAGTACATCGTTCAATAAATTCTTGTCGCTATCGGCGATGAGGAAGACATTGGCATCGAGTTTCATCACGGTTTCTAGAAGGTACCAATCCGTGCTTCCCTCAGGTATAACATACTCCGCCGTTAAACTCTTGAGTTCTGGGAGGCCAAGATCCACTTCGTGTTGAATGGAGCGCTGAAGTATTTCGCGGATGGCAGAATTATGCGCTGCTGTTTTAGTTGGGGGCATGGCAGCTTTTAAAGTTGTGAATACTGTCTGAAGCCAGGCATTATCTGATGGTCGTCTTCGGCGGTCTCCATTAGACTGCAAAGACCGAATCGCAATGTCAAAAAGAATAGGAGCATTTGCGACATCTTGCAGAACTAGGACTCTCGTCAAACTCTGTAACAATGTAGAATCTTGCTTTTCTCCGGCGCTCGCTTTTGAAGGAATGATGATATTTCGAGCAATCAATTTCTCCAAAATTTCCTTCCAATCCTGTGTGGCTGAATCTAACTTCGTCATTTTTAACAATGCTAATAAAGGTTCTGAGCAATGAAGAGAAAATTGCATAAGATCTTCAGTTCCAACCACACGGTAGTCCCAGATGTCGATAAAGGGGGACATCAATTGGGACGATATAACCAGACCAGCTTTTTGACTTAAAACCATCTGGCAAAGAGACATCCAGGAACCTAGAACCATGGCGGACGCTTCAGGCGTGGTTCGTACGACCGCTCGCATATACTCCGTGGTAAAAGCTGGACTTCTATTATTCCCTGCTGCTCTTTGGGAGGAAGAGACTTTGGTGGACCGAACGATACTATTGATAGCAGTATGAATCGCCATGACTAAAGCTCGAAGGCCCTTGGCCGGACCATGATACGTATGGGTGACCAGTTCCCCGGTCCGTTTGCGCTTCTTCGAGATAATTGATGTTTCCCCTGACTCCGACCCTGACGTCGAATCATTGTGTGCCTCCATGCTAGAATCGTCAATGTCGCTGATCATTTGTGCTTCCTGCAATGTCTGTTGTAGGGTTACGATAAACTTCTTTTCGGTGAGCATGCGTGCAGTATTCGCTAGCGGGATCGCATTCAACAATAAACGGAACAAGTGCCATGATGACGGCGTGATCCTAGGGGAGAATTGTTAGCTTACGATCTTCAATCCAGAACGTAATAAACAATATACCTGGCAGTTTTATCCTTGGGAGACTGCAATTTCTTTAAAAGCCATCGTAGAAGCCATTCCTCTCTACCATGAAACGAACCTGCCGCACATTTCTTCTTGAAGGCTTTCTCTTCGCATTTTTGATGATCCAGAACAGTAGCAACCTTATCCAAATCAATGTCAACAAATTTTCCAGCTTCACGAATTTGTTCCTCGAACGGTGCCGATGCTTTCTCCAGCCCAGCAAGCTTTTCTTGCGCAATTCGAGATTTTGAATCCTATACAGTGATTAGAACAAGTTTTAATATTCAGATGCCTATGCGACCACAAAACCACTTACCATTATTCAAAACTCTCATTGACAATTCGAATTGGTCAGATTCCCCTCCCTCGTCAATAGCTCAACTTTTTTTTGGAAGCCGTTAAATCAAAAACTGTAAGTGGCTTAGTTCCATGACATAAAGTATCACCGCCTTCTTGATCAATACTAGCGCGCGCACGGATAATCATATCGATAGAATAAATTTTCAATCTTGACTACGACTTCGTTTCTTCCTTGCACAAAACCTCAATACAATTTCAAACGTTGCTCATTGCTAAATATGTCTCAAGACGAGATACCACCAAGTAATGAAGGTACTGTTGCTGTCGAGGATATCGCTGCCTTGACTATCCAGGATCCTGAATCATCCGTGGCTAATGATCGTCCCGAACTTCCCCATCGTTCTCATAATCCCGAAAACAACATGAAGAGATCAGATCCGTTTCAATTTGGTTCTCGATATCTCAGTGAAAAAGACAACGTCTTCGAGTTCAATGCATGGGATCACGTCGAGACTGATGATACTTACAAGGAGTATGCAGAACTACAATATGCGAAGCAGCGCGAAGCTCCCGTGTCGGAATTTGATAAAAGTATGTATTTTCCGCTTTCTCTTTTCCCAAAACACTGTGCCAATTTTCGGCACAGTACTACTATGACGATAAATCATAATTCATCTGAGGTTACTAGCCTCTGAATGATACAAATATAGCAATGTCTTTCGCTCCTATCTGACTGTAGTTTAATTTCTGAATTTTTTGGAACTTTTATTTCTGCCAAAAACTAACAGATTTCCCAAGGCAGATTCAATTCCGATCCCGCCAAATGGTGGAACAATTTTTACAAAAACAATACTGCCAATTTCTTCAAAGATCGAAAGTGGCTCCAACAAGAATTCCCTATTCTTTCTCAAGTGACAGAGCCATCCTATGGACCTTGTACCATTCTGGAAGTTGGTGCTGGCGCAGGTAATACTGCTTATCCAATATTAAAACATAATCAAAATCCTGAATTAAAAATCCATGCTTGCGATTTCTCAAAGAAAGCAGTGGAAGTGATACGTGCGAACGAGGCATATGACACCAAGAATATTCAAGCAGACGTGTGGGATGCTGCTGGCGATGACCTTCCCCCTGGATTGGAAGAGGGTAGTGTCGATGTTGTAATCATGATCTTTATCTTCTCTGCACTTTCTCCTAGTCAATGGAATCGAGCCGTTCAAAATGTCTTCAAGATCCTCAAGCCAGGTGGCGATGTGCTATTCCGAGATTACGGCCGTGGTGATCTTGCTCAAGTGCGTTTCAAAAAAGGTCGTTACCTAGAAGAGAACTTCTATATCAGAGGTGACGGAACTCGGGTATATTTCTTTGAAAAAGACGAGTTGGTCAACATCTGGACCGGTAAACTTCCCGAGTCAGATGCTCAAGCTACAGATTCAACGACAGAGCAAGAGGGTGGCTTCGATATCATTGATCTAGGTGTTGATAGAAGGTTACTGGTCAATAGAGCCAAAGAACTAAAGATGTATAGATGCTGGATGCAAGGCCGCTTCAAGAAGAAGAGCTTGCCGAGCACCGATTCAAATTGAAAAAATTGTCCATGACACCCTGCATTGATTTTTGTTCCTTATGCCTTGAGAGTGATGCCAACTGTAGGTAACCTGAAACATTCTTGTCACAACTCCGTGGGGCTTTCTATCGTAGATATTTTTGGACATGTTGAGATTTGGTTATCAAGTTCCTTGGTTCACACCAGGCTTAGAAATTCATTGCCTCCATACGGTTCTGCTCCCACGAGTACTTGCAACCTTTCCATTCTTTGTTTGGACAACCTTCACTAAAATCCGCAATTGTGGCTCAACGTCCAACAAATTTGAATAATCAATAGAGTAGATCTAGAGTAGCATTTTGATTTCATCGTTTCATTCATTGATGTGTGAAGTATTTCTTTAATCATCCGCATGGTGCTGAAAGCCATGCAATAGGGAGAGATGCTTAAGAGGCAGTACTGTTCATATAGTTTTAAAACTCGTTAGAGTTGGTGTTCATATTCACAACAATGGATTGATTGAAAATGCCTTGCTAACTGAACTTGCTCTCGACTGAGTGGTATATTGGTTCATCTGATATATGTTAGGGGTTGTGTACCGGTGCAAAAAATCACGAAATACGACGCAAACGTGGTAAGCCTTATTCTCGATCCCGTGTATAATCAAACTAATATGGTGAACGCAGAGATTGAGGTATCGCCATTGCCCAACTTACCGCGAATTCCCCGATTGATCAAAACACTTCGTGGTAATAGCGGGAATACTTTGGATCAACGCCTCACAGCCAGTTCTGGAACGAACAGGCTCCCGAATTTTCTCGATAAATACGGAACCCGCCATCATATGCCCATCGAGATCTTCAAGCAAATAATAGACTACCTGTATCAACAGAAAAATGACATTACCGCTACTTCGGTATCCCTTACCAATGTTTTTAATTACGGAATTGTCTTCGATAATTTTGGACTCAGTATGTGTGGAAGAATCAAGGATTTACTACAACTTCGACCAGTAGAACCATGGGAGACAGGTTTTTTTGAACTCCCATTTCTTTTTGCGCCATCCTCGAGGCCCAAGATTTGCCTACGCCATGTTCTTCATTCGTGGTTTCCAGAACGGCTCACGTGGATCCAGTATAGCCAAAAACGTATGTATCATGGTCCGATTTCCCTCAAGCTTATAAAAAGATATATAAGAAGAACTGAAGCGGAAGGTCGACGGAGGGCGCTTAAGGAACATAAAACGCGACTTAGACAAGCTCAGGAGAATAAGTTGCAAAGGCAGAGAGACCGAAGAGAGCGTATCGAAAATAGACGCAACAGAAGAATCGCTAAGCTATCAGAAATAAGAGAAACACATGCGGAGGACTCAGAATTTCCAGATGA
This sequence comes from Botrytis galanthina, assembly GCA_004916875.1. Taxonomy (NCBI): domain Eukaryota; kingdom Fungi; phylum Ascomycota; class Leotiomycetes; order Helotiales; family Sclerotiniaceae; genus Botrytis; species Botrytis galanthina. The sequence continues at coordinate 84,739 of PQXL01000058.1, forward strand.
CCACGATTGCCTTGAAAGCCTATGTGCTCTTAATCCCGAAACGGCCCATAAGAAAATACATTATATCTCTTCCGGGCGCGATTCGATTACGGACTCCGAGGCAACAAATTCTTTTGTCGAAGACTCGGATGATATAGGATGGGCGACTAAGGACTCGGTGCTAGCATCATAGTTTAAATAAGGATATGAGATAAATTTCTGCAGTCACAACACTCCTTTATCGTGATATCTTTCACTGTGTGGTTGTTTAATAGGCGATCTAGATTGAGGCTGGTGTCAATTGCGATATAAGATGGATACAGTCAAAGGAAATTGGGGTAGTCAAAAGTTAAAGGATTACTGATTAAGCATCAAGTGGCCATTGAATATGGATTGCTAGCGGCAAATTTGGTAAAATGAATTTGGAGGTGGTGAATGGATGAATAGCACAGAGCATTCCTGATCCGGTGTATAATAGGTTGTTTTTAATATCAGATTATATTATCATAAGCGAGAGGGAAGGGGCTGGGGGAAGCAAGGTTGAACACTAGAGTCTTTCATTGATACTCGCGAGAGGCCGCAATGAAGCAAATTGAGGATAGTTGAAATCTTTGTTTTGATTTTCAGATCGGGTTATTCCGAACTGGATTTTCATTTACAAAGGCCTTGTGGGCTATTTCATCCACCAGAGCAGCTACATCTTGATGCAAATCTCGAGTAACAATTTGTCCTAGAAAGTTGCTGCCTTTCCCATTTGTAGACAAAGACAGAATTGTCTACTACGAAAATCTTTATCTTGTGTCAGTTAATAACCCCCGCAAATGGATTGGTGCCATGAAATTGCTGCTCAAACAAAGGGGACTTGACCATTCGGCTATCTAAGAACTTATTTTCATGAGAAATAAATTGTAACGCAGGAAGTAACTTGCGTTCTATACACCATTCTTTTCTTTTGCATATTCGATATATAACACCCGTAACGATGGCCCGCCAAATTCGTGAACATATACCAGTTGTTAATGTGCAGCCAACCTTCCACCTGATCGAAGCGGAGATCTTGGATCTTTCATATGACGCATTGGTACTACAGGTTGATGGTAATGTGAGATTGGATCAAACAGCCAGAGACCCTGACGCCTGGAGAGCTCGTGTAGGTGTTGAAGTGGCGGGCGGTCCTAACGGCATCCCTCCTGGTCAAATAGCAACTAAACTGGCAGAGATACCAACCGGTCCTCATTTAAGAGATAGATGCACAATGTCTCTGAGTGGTGCGTAAAGTTCACGGGTACTTGCTAAGGCTTTTAAATAGTAGATACTAATGTTTACATGTGTATAGGACAATTGGGGACGCTTGGAGCCCCTGGAGCCCAGCCGCGTATGCTACTAGTGGTTAGAGTTGATGATCCTCATGATGACACACTTCAACCCCCTCCGCTTGGAATTGCGATTGGAAAGGCGAATCATGATATATTTTTGAGGAGAGCAGTTTCCCATATAATGTCACGCGCAAGGAATATCAGAAGGGGAATTCCTAACGATTTTGTTCGCAACGATAAAGATCAAGTCAATGCAAACCGATGGCAAATGTCTTCACCTAGATCTATTGCATTCCCTCTGATAGGATGTAGAACAGGGTACGGATTCATTAACGCAGCCGAGTAAGTTTTGATTCTCTGCGGAGTGCAATGTCTTTGATTTTCAGTCGTGCTTCCTCGACCTTTTTTTTGCTTTGGTATCTCCTCACAATACGTCAGGTTGACTTTCCGAAACTGCTTAACTCCCTCTTGTGTGCAAGTGTTGACTTCCTATCTTTCAGAAATATCCTGAGCGCAATCCTTGGATGGTATCGCGATCCAAGACCCGCCCAATTGTTTGATACCCCTGCAAGTCGCGTTCTCGATATTCCAGATATATATCTCGTCATTCCTCCAAGAACCACTTTGAATGTGCGCATTCTCAAGCCTGCATCAATTCGATCTGCCTGGGAAAAGGCATGGGAGTAAGTGACTCCCCTCCATGCTTCTACTGTACTCTGTTCTATAAACCACACGATGTCTTATGATACAGGTATTGACTGTCTTATCTTTAGTCGATATTTGCCACCTGCTCTTGGCATTCCACCCGTACGTTATGCTAAAGCTGTCGAAGACAACCTGAACGATCAGATTCGACAACACAGCACCAGATATTGGACACCAGGCCTTGGTCAGATGTTATTGGTCGATGGTGTGGATAATGTGGCAGGAGGATTCCCCCTGAACCTCGCCCCGTGGGTACCAGAGAATATCACTGATGCCTGGATCAGACGTAATTGCAGAGTTCTTAGAAGAGGCAGAATAAAGAGAGTAACTGAAATCTGAATTTGGCATAACTTAAAAGGCAAGGGGGAAAAGAAGACCATAGACTAGAGGAATTTGCTGAATTATGATTTACCTTAAAAACAGGACTTTAATCATTGAAAACTTAAAATCTCTCGAGGTAGTTCAAAAAGCCCATCTTACCTATGAATTATAGTAAGAATGAAAGACTTTCACTTGAAGAAAATTTGTATTGAGGCCAAGGAAGGAAGCACGACGATCAACAAGTTTTATATAACATCCACATGCTGCAATGTAAATGAAAGACTCTATAAACGATATGAATGTGAAGCTGATTGCATCCCCGTTCAATAATTCTCAACAAATCTTATATACAGGGTTCAATATTCAAGCCAATGAAAAGTATGAACTCCAAAAGTATGGACTGAGAGTCTGGCAACGAAAGATGTTGATTCCCCAGGACAATCAACGTGTTCAGACAATTCGAAACGACGAATACGTTTCGCAATTCGAATATATTTCAGAACATTGGCAGTAATGAAGGGTCACATACGGTCTACTAGTCCAGATGATTCAACAGAGCTAATTCTGACTAGAACGAAAGGACGATATCAATTGCAGTGAGCATAATCTTCGGGCGTGTAGCTATGCACTACATAGTTTATCACGATGATACACATTCACGATAAAGACATTATCAAGTCAATTCATCCTGACCATCCACCGATGCTTAACTCTAGCTCTCGTCCATTAAAACAGACATTCCACCTTATTTGACATTGACCCCCTACTGCTGCTAACATTGCGACAAAATGGGCATGCTCGTATACCTTATCAGAACCCTATTTTCAATTTCAATTCTAACCTTTGTTTCAACAAAGAAAACCACACCATTCAATCAATCCCTTTGAACATGCCAGTTCTGACAATAACGTTGGAACTATACACTGATCAGGTGACCCTTTATTAATACACGCATACAAACCTGCCCCTGGTTCTGCAACCTGCTGATCATAAGCGAGCCATTTCCCTTAGCCTCGGGGTTTAACTAAACCCCGCCGAATCCGCAGATAGGAAATAAGCCAAAGCGAACATGCAAGAAGTCGTTCCTTGCACGAAATTTGTTTTCACGTTTCCTTTCTTGGATGCAGAATAGTGAAGAATGTAGAATGAAGTGGGGAATAAGAGTGCATTTTTACCAATCATTGCTATGCTAATGACTTTCCCCCAATAGTATCTGGGTGGCGTCGAGACGATTCAATCCGTGGTAGTGCAGCACGAAGCTGTTTGAAGTCTAGGCAGATATGACGCAGACATATCATCCATTCATTGAGAAATGGAGATGTCAGATTTGAACATTCCGTATATTATGAGAGTAATTATAAAAAGATAACATTCCCTCAACTTAAAATACTGCAGTTTGCTCCAGTTTAATAACATCAAGATCACCAAGCACCAAGCACCAAGCATAACAACAAAAATTTAGAAAATGACGTACAAAAACTCCATTATCGTCACTGGTGGAACCATTAACCTAGGTTACCAAGCTGCTCTCAAGATAGCAAAAGAACATCCAGAATACCTCATCGTCATTGCCTCCCGGTCCGATAAAGAGAACTCCGCTGAATCTATCAACAAAAGTCTACATCAAGACAATACTATTTTCTTGCAACTCGATCTTTCCGATTCAAAAAGCGTTCGTAGCTTTGCCGAGAAATGGATCGCTGATTCAACGAAACCTCAAATTAAAGCTTTGGTTTTGAACGCCGGTCTTCAATTCCCAGCCGGTCTCGTGATGACACCCGAGGGATTGGAAGCAACTTTTGCCATTGCTCATGTGGGACACGCACTTCTTTTCTTCCTGTTGTGTCCACATCTCGCTCCTGATTCCCGCGTGGTTCTTACTTCGAGCGGCACACACGATCCTACACAACAGACTGGTATGCCTGAACCCGAATACAACACCGCAGAGGATCTCGCACACCCTTCAGGATCCATGATCACGATGTCAGGCCGCAAGCGTTACACCACCGCTAAGCTTTGTAACGTACTATTCGCCTACGCGCTATCGCGTAAACTCGCAGAACGGGCCCCTGAGCGTCATATCACCGTTACGGCAATGGATCCTGGTCTCATGCCCGGCACTGGATTAGCAAGAGAAGCAAACAAGATCGAGCGCTGGCTCTGGAATTCTGTTCTGCCACACCTGATTTGGTTGCTACGTTTGGTTGCGACCCCAAACACACATACACCAGCAGAATCAGGTGCTGCACTTGCTAGACTTGCGACTGCTGCTGATGTTGAGGGCACGACAGGGAAATATTTTGAAGGACTAAACGAGATCAAGTCGAGCAAGGATAGTTATGACGAGACCAAACAGGAAGACTTATGGGATTGGACGGTCAGCTATTTGGCAAAGGACGAACGGGAGAAGGCGAGATTTGAGTCACTCAAGTGAGAGCAGACATTGAAACACGTCAACAAAAAACTCATCTACATTTACCAATCCCTATTGTAAGAATAATACCAAGAAATGCTGTAAATCCTTCATTCCGCTAGCCAAGAGATCAGGATATACGTAATGTATTGTGGCGGTTGAAAAGTAGTTAAGAAGATCTAGATGCGTTATTTTTACAGAGAGTCGAAAGATATACCATTGTTATTATCGATGGAAGAGGAAGGTTCTTTTAGATGGCTCTAGCATGGTACACTGAGTGGGGCACGTCGGACAAAATCAGTATTAAGCTCCCGCTGGGCAAAATCACGACATCGCAAATTTTACCTAACAACCCTCGCAATTCCTCACCAATTTCATCTATAATTGAATCCCATATTAAGTGAACCAATGAGAAAAAAATGAGTTACCTATAGAAATCCACTTAATCCCGAAACTTTTGACAGCTTTCGGTTCGCGACGGCATGCCTAGCTTCATATCCGTCATGCCATCTGGATTTGTTCTTATTAACTTCTTGTAAAAGCTTGGATCAGTATCACGTCTTCATCTCACCATATTCATCATATTCTTATGTACACTTAAGAATCGTCTGATTCCCTTTTGAGGTTTTGCTGAACATTCTTACCTTGTAATATTAGCGAAGCCCTCGATTTATTTCCCTTCCACACATAATTCATAACCTTGAGTACTCGGCTATCCAATATCCCTCGAACCATCATAGAATTCAGGGCTTCAATAGTATCCAAAATATCGACAGGATCTCTGGTACCCAGAAATTAACACCAAAAATATGAGAGACTATTCGAATAACTCATCGAGTCTTCCTAAATATGGCGGTACGGATCAAATTGGGCAAAGCCCAAAGACGGGAGTTGGAACACAAAGCGATTTTAGTCAAGGTACAATTAGAGAACCATCCTAATAATTGGCCGGTCTTCCTAGCTCGTAATTTCTGACTCTCAAACAGAAGAAGGGGAATCGGCTTATCAAACCAATGATGCGCGCCGTCAAATTGGACCCATTTCAGCCATTTTCTTGATCTTCAATCGCATGATAGGAACTGGAATCTTTTCGACTCCAAGTACCATTGTTGCTCTTTCCGGATCTGTCGGACTGGCACTCTTTATCTGGGTTGCAGGTATGCTGATTGCCGCAGCTGGTCTTGCAACATATATGGAATTTGGTACCGGACTTCCACGAAACGGCGGCGAAAAGAACTATCTTGAATATGTTTTCCGAAGGCCGAAGTTCCTCGTCACTAGTATGTATGCTATGTATGTAGTACTCCTCGGTTGGGCGGGTTCAAATTCTGTGGTATTTGGAGAATATATTCTGAGTGCCGCCGAAGTTGAGGTGACTCGATGGAACCAGCGTGGAGTAGGATTGGCCTGTATCACAGCCGCTTTCTTGATTCATGGCTTTTCTGTAAAATGGGGATTGAGACTTCAAAATCTTTTGGGTGTTATCAAGCTTCTGATTCTTCTCCTGATCATCATCTCGGGGTTTGTTGCGCTTGGTGGCCATCTCAGAATCGAGAAGCCAAACAATTTCACAAATGCCTTCGAAGGAACGACTGGTAGCGCGTAAGGAAACTTCCCTCAATTCCAATCATCATCTGACTTTGTGTAGCTACGGAGTTGTCACAGCTCTCTATAACGTTATCTGGAGTTATATCGGCTATAGCAATGCCAATTATGCACTTTCCGAAACCAAAAATCCAGTCAAAACACTCAAGATGGCCGCGCCAACAGCTCTCGCTATAGTTGGTGTGCTTTATATGCTTGCAAACGTATGTTGGCGATAACGAAATTTGCCAGGGAATAATGCTGATGTATAGATTAGATTGCTTATTTTGCCGCTGTACCAAAGGAGGAGATCATGACTTCGGGTCGTATATTGGCAGCTTCATTTTTCAGAAACATGTTCGGATCCCGCGCCGAACGTGTATTGTCCGTTTTTGTTGCTCTTTCAGCATTCGGCAATGTTCTTAGTGTCATATTCTCTCAAGGCAGAAGTAGGTTGCTTCATATAACTTCCATCAGCATATCTTGCTAACAATCTTTAGTTGTACAAGAAATTGGCCGAGAGGGAATCTTGCCATTCTCCCGACTTTGGGCAAGTAACAAGCCTTTTGACACACCATTCATGGGCCTCTTTGAACATTGGCTGGTGTCTGTGATCATTATGTTAGCCCCCCCACCAGGAGATGCTTACAACTTTATTTTGAAGTATGTCCCGATTTCCTCAAGACCTTGTTATCCTTTAACTAACACCACTCAGTGTCATCTCATACCCACTTGCGGTAGTAAATGTCTTTGTATCTCTAGCTCTGCTTATCCTTTATGCTCGACCATTTTCAGCTGATCGCCATCCACAACATTGGGCCCCACCTTTCCGAGCTACTTGGCCTGTGGTATTATTTTTCCTTCTCTCGAATGTCTACCTTGTCGTTGCACCATTTGTTCCACCTGATGAGGGACAAAATGTTTACAAGAGTCTGCCATACTACCTTCATTGTGTTGTGGGCATTGCATTCTTCGGTGCAGGAGCTATTTACTGGTTAGTTTGGGCTCAAATATTACCCAGAATTGGTGGATATAAACTTGTTCGAGAGAACATCGTCACCGATGATGGATGGAGTGGAAGTGTTTTTAGAAGGATCAAATCAGAATAGATGACGAGAAGCAATTGGAGTAACAAGGGGGCAAAGGAGTAGAAATAATTAGTATCAACACTTTGTAAGAATAATCATAATAACAACAACAACATATTCAACATGTAATAGAAGCTGCATAATTGAGGTTCTGATGATCACTGTTAACGTTGTTGTTGATGTATAACTAGTTGTGTAAATAAGGCTGAAATATGACATCCAATCACATATACGCCATCCCTCATCCGATCTAGCTTTAAATGCCACCCTATCATACCCGCTTCCCGCCTCCCGCCTCCAATCCAGATGAACATGTTCACAAAGCAACTTATGTCAAACTCACCTTGCAGTAAATTCACAACGCATAACTATAATGCTTCATTGAGACCCACAATCATCTGGATGCCTCAAATACCGCGTCGTTCTCCTCGCGCAAATTGATATCTGTTATCCGTTAAACAATGGCACCACTACTCGAAGATCCTCGTATCCGACAGACCTGGAATCAATTCTCACAGAATGCGGAACATGCAACAGAAAATGCTGCGGCAGGAATATGGACTTTTCAACATAATTACTTAAATCCTTGCTTTTCAACCATTGGTAACGGCTTCAATTCGTGTACAGCACAATGTTTCCCGGGACAGGAAGAAAGAGCGAGGAGGTTGCGGGAAAGAGGGCGGACAAGAGGACGCGCAGAGTTTAGCTTCGATTTTTATGACGATTGGGATGAAGATGAAGGCATTTTAGGAGGATGGGGAAATGATGAGTTGGATAGACTATTGGCAGGAAGTGGATCGCATTCTGGAAATGTGAATGAAGCGCCAAAGAGGAAGAGAGGGATGAGTTACGGAACAAGAGGAAGAAAGAAGGGATTAGAAGGCGACCCAACAATTATACCGAGTACAAGCGCTATAGGATTCTTAGGACGTTTACCTTGGAAGTTAGGTGGAACACTAAGATACAAACCCAGCGCTGCAGATCTTCAAGAACATCCTGGAGCGCATCGATCGGATTATAATGGGGTTGGAGAGGAAGCAGATGCATTAATGGGAGACGATCTTGATGATGATGTGCGGGATTTCATGAGAGGACACACGAGAAATAGGAGTTCGACGCAAAGTTCAGGAGAAACTTCGGATTCATTTCGATCGAGAGGGGATTTATTCCCCAGTGATGAAGAAGATGCGGTACCTTTAAGTGACGAGTTTGCAATGGTACTCGAAAGGCGAAACACAAATTCTGGTACAGACGATAAGAGCAGTGGGAAAACACGAAGTAGTAAAGGCAAAAGACCGGCGCAGTCGAGGGATGCATCACGAACTACACAATCATCACAAAAAATACGACCAAAAGGCGTCCGCTCGGGTTCAGGGACGACATTACAGAGTACCCCAGACCTCTCGGAGCCTGACTTGATCAATACCCTGTCAATTGAAGACTTACAATTGGAAGAGGAAAGGATACGTTTAGAAGAAGATGAAGAAGTGGAAAGGAAACGACAAGCAGCGTTACGATTAGCCCAGGAACGAGGACTTCATGCAGAGGACATCTCGAAACCTATTTCATCAGAGCCAAAACAAGATTTAGAAGAAGTAGAAGATGAGTCAACTCCACCTGAAGCAATCGAGGTAATAGAAGCCACCGAGATACCTGGAGCTCAGTCGAAACCACAAGATGGGGAAGATACCACGGAAATAAAGAATATTGACAACGACAAAGAAAATAATTTTGTCCCTGCGAGACTACCAAACTTTGGTTGATGGCATTCGATCAAAGGCGTTAAATGACCAAATTTGAAGGAGTCTTTGAGACGGCAATGATGAAAAGTTCAGATCCGACAGATTTACCATTACCAAACTAGGCCTGGGTGTACCCCGAGGATTAGATTGAGATACCAGTATTACGCACAATCTTCGTCTCTCAGAGGCATAGAGTTTTCTCAAAGAAAGGAGAATTCATCGTACGTACTGCGCACGGGAAGTTACAGTTTTCTCACCAGTATCAAATGGGAGGGCATGAAGAATTCAGACTTCAAGCTGCAGTTCTCGGAAGATCTTGCGTTGAGTTGAACGGATTGGTAGACTAAAACTTTGCCCTCCAAATTCCAATCTCATGCAAAATATCCCCGTAAATGTGTCTGCACGACTCATTCGAGCGTATGAAACTTCCATGACGACTATTCGTCGTAAGCTAAATGAGTTGGAATGAAAATCGCGGAGCAGGAGGGAAAGGACAAGAAAGAGGATTGTCACTAGTTAGATATCCCACCGCAGGTGACAGATTACAGACAACAATTGACAGCTGATATTTGATACATGATACGCATCAGAACAGACAGACAGGCGTTACCGGAGACAGAGACAGAAGCAAGAATATGCGAAGTGCTCGCTATACTTGAATGATGGTTGACTCTGGGTGTTCATTCGATGATATGATTCATATGATTCATATGATATGATATGTGATGATATGTGATGTTATCATCCGATCATCACAAAAAGGAGTTTGGGCTGGGTTGTCTAGTATGTTTGGAGGTGGTAATGTAATGTGTTTTGTGGAGTATGGGATGGGATTTGGGATTGGAGATGAAATGGGATTGGAGATGAAATGGAATAGGATAGGATATCTAGATATTGTGAATAGTTTAACACAGCGATTAATGAATAAATCATACACGCTTTCTGAGAATACTACATTAGTATATGGCGGAGCGTGGTATAGTTGGAAGTAGGTAGTGAGTGTCAACTCGTTGATGTAGAATTCCTATCGTCTGAACAGGTATCATTATTCTTTAATCTCTTGACCAACCTTAGATATAGGTATAACTTGAGCCCTGCAGCATATTAACCCCGATCCGGCGAAAGAGCACGTATGAATATATGGATATCTACATAGGTAGCCCTGGAGGTAGTAGTCCATATAGGTACCTACATCTCTCAAGCTCCCAGTCCTAGATCACCGGACTATTTTCTCCACCTCGTCCAGAATCTTATTAAACCCCAGAATCATGTAATTCTCATCTCCTCTCCTCTCCTCTCTTCCCACACCCTCTCCTTCCCTAAACCCAAACACCCCCTTACAATTACAATTTACTCTTCCCCGGCTTCCCCACCCCCGCACTCAAAAATCCATCTGCTTTCCTCAACATATCCACCGCCTCGCCAACCATCTCATCCACAATCACACCCGCCGGTTTGATATCCTCAATAACCCCCGCCACCACCCCCATCAAATGCGGAATATCCACATCTTTGCCCTGTTCCATATCGTATTCGAGGGGCGTGATACCTCTCTCGGTTAATTCTTTGATTTTGGCTGGTTGGGATTCCCAAGCTTGTATATACTAGAGAGAAGGAGTGGAATGTTAGTATGATAAGTAACTCGCTAATGGGTAAAATCAAGGAGAGTGTGATAACGAGGATGAAGAGGAAAAGTGATAACCAAAAAGGGAAATCTCACATCATTCATCTTAACCCTCAGCGGTCTCCCCGACACAACCAACGTCATCAACGTATCCTCAAACCTCGCACTAACCACCTCTTCCTTATGAATCCTACTACACCCCGCCTCCTCACTCGCGACAAACCTCGTTCCCACCCACACCCCACACGCCCCCTGCATCAAACTACTCGCCAAACCCCTCCCATTATAAATCCCCCCCGCCGCAACCACCAACGCCGTCTCTCCCTTCAACATCGCGGGTTGATATTTCCGCGCCACATCCACCACCGCCGGTATCAAAATACTATTCGGTATATCCCCCGTATGTCCGCCGACCTCTCCTCCCTGCGCACATACAATATCAACCCCCGCGTCCAAAGCTTTCACCGTATGTTTAGGAGCTCCAACCATATTCATCACGAGAATCCCGGCATCGTGCAATCGTTTTATGACGTGCGGAGGCGGAATACCAACGGCGGAAATGAAAAGTCGTGCACCTTCTTCGATGGTCACGTCGATCAGCGCATCGAGTTGGCCGTGGGTATAATCGTGGTTTGTGGCGCGAGCGCCCTCGCCTACTTTGGGGAGAGCGAGATCGACGCCAAAGGGGAGAGAGGGGTCTGATAGGTTGGCTTTGAGGGAGTGGATTATCTCGCGGAGTCTGGAGGGTGTTAGTGAGATTTATGCGAGAGAGATCGGGAGAGGAGATGTACTGTTGAGGTGTGTATCCCAATCCTCCTATACATCCCAATCCACCTGCATTACTGACTGCAGCTGCAAGCGGACCGCCGGATGTACGAGCCATGCCGGCGAGAATTATCGGATGCCTGATACCGAGTAAAGTGGTTAGGGGAGTGGTTATTGGACCTTGACTCGCCATTGTGTATTGAATTTTGTATTTCCGTGATATCTGTCTGTAAGATTCCAACTTATGGTACCGAGTCTTGAATTTGGTGAAACTCAAGGAAGGTACATAGATATAGACGACCTGAGCAATTGATATGGGGAAATAGACGTGTGGAGAAGATGAACGAAATTGTAGTGAAACATGGTAAAAAGATAGATAATATGGGGTAAGACGGATAAGCTCGTTGTGGAGTAAACAAAATCAGGGGTTCTGTGGGGAAGTACCGAGGTTATCGGATCGATAGATCTGCGATTCGTTGAGATGAAGTTGTAGGGGTCGAAAGGTAATCGCATGAAAAAGAACGACGTTGTATATAAATATTGAATCGTGAAGAGATTGGATTGATCAAAATGTATTAACATCTTGATGTTGGGTATATCTAGATTATTAGAAAGTGCTCGCCAGGTATTGCATAAAATCAATATGATATTCGAATTCCTCATTCATTCCACTCCGTTCGCATTGTTCGACCCGTTGACCTCTTGACATTTGATCCTTCCGCACCTTTGCCTTCCTCGCACCCTCAATGTCCTCGCACCCTCAACCTCCTCACGCCCGACTCCCCTCCACTCCTCTCCCCTCTCAACAACAATGTGAAATCTCAAATGCCGGCGGCACCGCACCCTTCTCATTCCTCATCGCAAGCAAATGATAGTAAATCGTCATACTATCCTCCGGACTATCATGAAGCAAGCTACGCCACTCGCTCTTGAACATGATATACAAAGCCGGACCGAATCCATTGAACTTGCGTGCCGTTTCGTAGGCGACAATAGTACCGCGTTCACATTTCTGCAGAACCATGAGAAAAATCCACAGACGACACGCCGATCGAGGCCAAGTCCATTGCGGAACACTCTCAGTTGTGATTTTGTCTCCGCCGGGAAAATCGCGAAGTTCGGCTTCGAGATAGCCTGCTAGTTGAGATTTCGCATTCGGAGATAGTAAAGCAGATTCCGGATGTTCGCCCGGTACCTCTGATTCTGAGGATGATCGGGATGCCATTTCGGATCGATCTTGAGATTCTTTTCCTATGGCTAAACACCTCAATGTTAGTAATTTGAAAGGAAAGAAGTGTAAACAAAAAGTTATTTGTTGCACCTTCATCACCATGATCCCAAATTTGGATTGGGTATACAAACTTTCTGATTTTTCTTCTCCAGGCCTCACATTCTCCTCTGCTGCTTCCTTTTCTCCCGTCTCACTCTTCACCCCTTCTAAGATCGTTGAGAAATGTGACATTTAAGAATTTAAAGTTCAAAATGCTAAAGTGGCGGAATTATATTGAAGTTGTGATCAAGGTTCAGGTTCAGAAGGCTTAAATACCTATCAACACAGACGTCTGAGAAAAACAGGTAAAAGGGAGTTACTTTGAAAGTATCAGGAGATACCTACCTAGTACCTAGTACCTACTTATAATTTGCATTCTAGGAAAGCATCTGAGTACACAATCAGGGTCTTGAAGATTCCGCGCGGACGTCATTAAGAACTTTATTAGAGTAGTTGGGAAGGAGTCTAGATTCTCCACATACGCTACAAGGTCTACCCCGCCTCCGAGCCTTTCTGCCGCGTTCTTAACCTCGCCCTAACCACCTCCACTGCGATCTTCAGTCCTGTAGATAATTTGATACATTAGTAAACACGTATTTTCAGCCTCATTCACTGCTACTGGAATTGTGAATTTGATGCGAGTGAGTAATTGATCTGTCTCTACATCAACTGTTATATCAATGATAATATCGTATCTAAATATGCCCTCATTGTGAAAATATGGAATCATCAACCTACGAATCGAGATCTGGAGTAGTCATGTGCTATTATCGACATACTTTATATTCATCCAACGAAACTCTATCTACACCAATAAATGAATCATTAACCACCATCTCACTATCCAACCTCTACAGAATCTCAAGTTCAGGTCATCAAACTCCTCGCCCTCCCCTCTTTCAATCTCCTCGACTTATCCTCGATACCACTGTCAAATATTCGTATATTCCACCCACAAATCCATATCCATCCGCTCCCCTTTGACAGCAATCGCCCATGCAAATATCCCTCCTCCACCAATCTCAACCCATTTTTGAAAGCGCTCCAAACTCTATCATCGGAAAGCGCAGAAAACTCATCGTGGCTATCCAAATAACTTGAGTAATACGAATGAATGAGACCAGTTGTGTAAATTGCTAGATCATCGATGTATTTCTTTGCTTGATGAGTCGTATTTCCATCATGCACGATATTGTCATCATCATCTCGGAGCCGACCATTCCGCTTTTGCTCGAGCAGGTCGCTAAATAATGATGAGAAGGACCAGAGTCTGGACTTCGAGATGCGGATGAAAGGAGGCTGGGAGGGATGGCTGTGGGAAAGGGTGGGATTTTCAGGGTGCGGATGGAATGAAACATAGGTAGTAATCTTATCGACGGGGCTGTTCTGCTCGTGGGCCTTCTTTTCTGTTTGTTTTTGGCTGGTGCTGCGAGGAGACGTTAATCCTCCTCGTTCGGATTTGGTAAGGTATTTCCATGAGTTCGATGAGTTCGACGATAGAACATGATAAACTTTGATGATTTATTTATCTGAAAATATACTGATTGATGTTGTAGATCTGGGATACATACGCATTGAATCCAGTGACTTATGAAGACCCACCTCCGCTTTCACAGTTTGATCGTCCCGAGTCAAGCTCCATTCACAAAGCAAATTCTCCAACTGATTTTTAAGCTTAACATCCAATTCTTCCACTCCACAACGTGTTAAGTTGGCTTGTATTTGATGTATCTTTTCTACTGCTCCATCGAGATCTTTCAATAGGGTTGCGAGATCCATGATTCGTGATTGATACACTGAGATAGATGTAACAGTATTGTTACATAGATATGAAGAAGCTCAGAAGACAAGCGGAAAGTCAAATCATAAACTGTATATTGAGTGGAAAGCGAGAAGTTGACGATTGGGAAAGCTGGGAGAGGGGTATTGGATCCACATGACAAGATCAGGCACAAACAATAGGCATTTTTCTCGCTTCTGTAAAGGGGAGTGAATTGCAACACAAATTTCCAATGAAAAAGTGGTTCCTGTTCCTTACGCCCCCATATATATCGGCGTACCTTTGAATGCGAGAGAAATAAGAAAACGAGTGCCGGTGAGTATTTGCCAACTTGTGACTAAGTACATTAGAATGTTATAATATAAAAAAACCAGCCAAAAAAAGCCAAACACATCTCAACCAGAGCTCCGGACCGACTGGCCGCTACACCAAGACTAATTCCTAATGGAATTAGAATAAACCTGATGTATTCCAAATCCTAACGTATTCAGGGAACACGGATGAAGGTCCAATTGCCTGGCCGCTACACCACTAAGGCATCATTTGATATGGAGGAAGCGAGGTTGCTTGGATATATATATATCCAAGTGGCTATGGCTGAAGATACTGCAGGTGGTTAGTAACCTCACCAGCCATGAACATCCAAATACTCCAAAAACTGCTGGGGAAAAGACATCATATGCATAAATCAATCAACTGATAACTTCAAAAGGTTTCAAAACTAGGTATTAAGAGTTGTCAAGTTTGGAATGACGTGCACTTGCAGCACCAAGCATTTGATGGTTCAGTACCTGGATCAGCCGCGCACTCATTTTATCATTCCTTCTTGCCTTTTCTATTCATAACTATATATATATAAGAAGATTGTCTTTTTCTAAAACTGTATCAAGGTATCTATGCATCACGTATCCCAATTTTCACACTCCGCCTATTCTTTTATGGATCTTTATTCAATCGTTCAATCATCACAAAATTCTCACAACCTTCAATTGTCCCTCTCCACCATCAACCTCCACCCAACCACCTCCTTCAATCCTCTTTTTCCACTTATTGCTCTCATCTCTCGCCGTTACAATCGTCATTCTCAGTACTACGCCTTCCCCTTGGCTACTCTCATGTTCCTTCTCCAATTGTTGTTCTTCCATTTTTGTGCTTGTCCAACGACCAAAAGCCCAATTGAGTATGTACTTGGCAGGTTTTGGTGCAAGATCAGAAGTAGAATTTGATGAGGATGAAGATGCAGAGATGTCGGATTCGGGCGGCGAGAGAGAAGAATCGGAAGGTGGAATAGGAGAACTTGAGGATAAAACTGCCTTGATGCGGTACACTTCATCTTTGGGTGCTTTGGCGAGGAGTTTGTTGAGAGCAGCGAGAGATATTGTTGAAGATGGAGAAGATGATGTGAGGGTTATGGATAAGACTTCGACTTCGGATTGATGGTCGTGAGAGTGTTCATGTTTATGATCGCCATTTTTATGATCATGACTATGACCATTTTCCTTTCCATCAACATCATCGACCAACCCCCTAGCCAATCCCCCGTCAACTCCGCACACAACATCTACTCCCACTGATCCCTTATCACTCTTGACCCAAGCGACCTGGACTTCCAAATCCCCTAACCTATCCAAACATTCATCGAACCTTCTCTCACTCACCCCCTCCCACTTATTAAAAACCACCAAATCTGTATATTTCGCCTGTAATCTCGCCGTATAACTCGTATCTTCATACCCCTTCCAATTCTCCACATCAATCACCGAAATCACACCATCCAAGACGTAAGCCCCCTTTGTTTCCCTCGCAATTCTATTAACTTCCATGGCTAACGTAGCAGGAAAAGCCGACCCAGATGTTTCAATTATGATTCTATCCAAACTCCCCTTCTCTTCCTCCCCAGTTGATTCATTGACTTTGACTGGTAAACTTTCCTGCAGTTCTTGAAGCGCTGAAGATAGAGAACCGACGAGGTTACAACATATACATCCGTTGAGCATTTCCCGCACAGAAGTTATAGAAGATGAAGAAGCAAGTTGGGAATCGACGGCTAGATCTCCAAACTCATTTTTGAGAAGAGCGAGACGGTAGGAGGGGTTGAGGGCGTGTAGTTGTGGGAGAAGGTTGAGAATTAAAGTTGTTTTCCCTGACCCGAGGAAGCCGGTAAGGATAGTTATAGGGATTGGCGACATGGTGAGACAAATTCGAAGTCGTTTGGAAAGAGGGTCGTGGAATTCGTGGTGATTTGGAGTGGCGGTGATGAGGTGATGATAGTAATTGAAATATAGATGGAGGGGTAGTGATGGGTGGAGGGGCACTTGGGAAAAAGAAATTCTCTTATCGCTTGTTATCGCTTCAGTGAGTGTCATTCAACCTTTCATCCCCATGTTGGTGTATCCACCAGATCAGTCATTTTCAAAGGACAAGCTCGGGCTTTGAAGCCTCCATTTTGGTGAAATACATGTTTGGTGGAATTCAACTGTTTCATATCAAGCATATCATTCTTCCTAGCCGCTAGTTAAGAACATTGGAACCAAACATTGGAACCAAACATTGGAACCAAAATTGCTATCCTTCATCGATTAGTAAGAACAGTTGAAAGTTCAATTGATCCCTCACTTAATCATAACTATCCACCCATTACCGTCTCTCTTTCTCCCGCAGTCAATGCTTCACGAGGTGCGAGCGTATCACACACAATCCCGGTGACTTGGTACAAGATACATGCTCAAGTGCCGTCGCATGTACTCTATCTGGGCGTCTGACAAATTTTACCATCATTGGACCTAAAAGTCTCCGAGAATGTTTCGAATAGAGCGCGGGAACGGGAGTCTTACGACTTCTTACCACGAAACCACGATGGCGGAGATGAGCTCAAGTTGTTGGCACTCGCCACGAATTCATGTTACTAGCCGTGAAAATTCGATCGGGGAACACAACATTGATTAATTGCATGTTTCCTTATTTTGTTTTTCGCTTGGCAGTATGTTGAGACTTTGCCTCCAAGGATATCAGGCGAGAATCATGAGATGATGAGAGATTCTGACAGTGTAGGTAGTTAGCTGCATGAGAAGTTCTGTGAGGATATAGTCTATGGAGTAAGCCTTACATGTCCAGAAAGGTCTGAGCGATTGATTCGTCGATCTCCCCATAGAGTAATTTCCACATGTCTACTTAGGTACAGATCATAGCATCAAAATTTGTTTAGTATCTTACCTTTTTCTCCGAAGTAGGACTGGAGGTGCAACCATCTTTGCGCTGATGTCTATTTTCTTCAACTCACCGCGGACGCGTGTGCTTGAGGATATCGATGTAACATTGCACAACGGCACGACACTGCATTATGCAGGAGAACGATTCAGGTACACGCGAGGGCATGGTCCAAAAACCAATGGAGAAAGCATAGTGGTATGCTATTGAGAATTAATTCCTTGTTCGTGCCACTGAGTGAGTTGTTGACGCTGATGTTATCACCGAACTGTTCCTGAGTCCGTAGGAATATGAATCAATCTAATATTCGAGAGTGAGCGGCTGACAAAAGAAAGATCATTGCCGCCCTTTTTACATCATGATCACACGTACATATGTTGGAGTGAGGGGCGAGTATCAGATAGTGTCCTTGCCGCCGATGATTGTAACGCTTCACGGACATTTGTTTGGAGCTGTTCTTTGGTCATGTCGAAGCTCAACGATACTGCACATACCTAGGTAATTAATGCAATCCACGGATCCCTCGATAAGATATTGAGAAAGCGTATCGTTGGTTGAAGGTTGTCCTATGTGAAATGCTGTGTTTTTGAACTTGATGTGCTTGTAATGGTTCACATGTGTATCCCAATTATGGAAACACCAGCCACATTCAAATCACACCCAGAAGCCAAAGGATCAAGAAGCTCATTTCGGCCATAACCCAGCCAAGGTTTGACACGATGGAATGATCCTTATCATGATTTCATCGAAGCTTATTAACATGAGAATGACAAAAAGACATCGTTACCGTCTTTATCGTATACTCCTAATGTCACGCTGAAAGGATGAAAGGTTATGTATAGGATTTTAGCAGGGAAACTTTACGGTAAATGATTGATCAATTGGAATCAAGATCTCATCCAGCAACCGACAGGGGATGCCAAATGCCAATGAGATTTCTTTTTGTTGGTTCGTCTGAATTGTGATTGATTGCTTTGCATACCTAGGTTGGTAGGTAGGGTAGGTAGGTACTAATAAGTAGGTAGATGTGCGGATCTTGTTCTTATCGGACGGCCAATTCTTAAGGCCGTACGTCGAAGAGGATTCAAGAAAAGATAAGGTTATGAATGATCTCAAATTGTCATTGCCATATCACCATGATTTTCTAGTCTGATAAACAACGAGAATATGAATAATCTCCTGTGTTGTTATTCAAGAGATTCACCTCCACCGAGTCGGACAATTTAAATCACATGATTTTCATGACGTGCAGTAATACTCTATCCTATCCCATTCGACAAATCAACTCTAAATTAGAAAATTGGATGAATGAGTGTTCGGTTGGCGGTCTAATTGCGATAAGAATGACATCCATGGGATATATAGTACATATTTCGAAACTTCCAAAGCTTAAGAGCAGATCATTTTATCCACTAGATTTTCATAAGGTTAAATTAAAAGCGCCCTTAGGGGGGAGAGGACGGAAAAGAAGCATCTATCTCTAGAATGGGACGGTTGATTGGTGAGAGCTTTTCTTGTGTTTGTATGGGGACTAATGATCTAGACTGATTGACTGGGTTTGCCGTTTCAAAACAGTAAACTAAACGCCAAGTAGCCGAATTAGTTAAGAATGGACATCACTTTTTGGTCAATGGGCTCGATGGGGTATAGAAATGACGGGGATATTTCAAAGGGATCTGTATTTGATGTCCCTGCAAAGTGTTTGCCCCTTCTTGATATCTTTCCAGTTTCCACTCAGATAGCCCCCAATGCTGAGATCCATGTAATCAATCGGATGGTTAAACCGGACGTCAGGAACTACAGTACTATTAACTACTAGGTCCTAACTAGAGACCGAGACCAACAAATTTCTCATTCCCGACGATTTGACCACCCTTCACCCCTTCACCCCTTCACCCCTTCACACGACAATATGGCTCCCTTCCTACCTCCATGGCGATTTACTTGGAGCACATTTCCGCCCGGATCTCTTTCTCTCTCACTCACACTCCCCAACCTTACCAAACGTTTCATTTACTGACCTGTCATGTTGGAATATTTCAGTTTAATTCTGGAATTCTTGGGTAGCGAATAGGAATCAGTCATGGGGAAAATAGAACCGTGTCACTCTATCTAGTTTCCCCTGCATCCCGATTCTGGGCTGAGTCTTTTTTACCTTAATCTTCCTTCATACATGTACTAGCGTATATATTCATATGGCCTCCCGCGTTGAGGTGGGTAACACTGCATGTGGTCAGAGACTACAGGTCATGGTCATATAATATAAGATTCCATACTTTTCTGTATTGTGCTTCTTTTCCTCACCCTCTCCTCTTTTGAACTTTCTCCTCAACACACTTTCGTACTTTCGTACACCACATTCATTTATTCATTCTCTGCGTGCTATTCATTCCTTCATTTGTGACTCTGTTGATACAGAATCTTCTATTTCATCAAACACCAATTGAGGCCAGTCACTCTTGTGTTTTTCGTTCGCTCTTCAACAATCCTTCAGCTTTCAAAAAAGTCACTTTACAAATACCAGCACCCTGAGACTTGAATACATTTCAAAGTACATATTCTACAATCAAATTCCTCACTTCCACTCACTCCGCCATGATGGTTTTCTCAAAATTGGCCCTCGTGGGCACGTTCGCCGCTTCGGCCACTGCATACTCTGCAACTGCAAGAACTTTCGCGGTCAACCATTTCTATGGAACAGGACCTCTTCTTACCGCCCGTATAGACCCAATTGTCAATCCAGGAACCGTTGGAACACACGTCCATGCGATCCAAGGAGGAAGTGCTTTTGGTATGACGATGGGGGATACCACTGCTTTAGATGATTCTAACTGCACTTCCTCCCTTGTCAAGAATGATAAGAGCAATTATTGGACCCCGTCCTTGTATTTTGTCGATCCAAACGATCCCACCAATATCACAGCCGTACCTATGTTCTATATGAACGTTTACTACTTGTAAGTGACGAATTCTATACATTTCGATAAGAGACATACTGATATCTCAAAAGCTTCGAGCCCACAACCGACAAGATCACCGCTTTCCAACCAGGTCATCGAATGCTAGTAGGAAATGCAGCTCTTCGTACTCCTCCAGCAGGAGGTGGAGGATCCATCGTCGATTATTCCCTCGGAACACCTCAACCAATCCAAGTTACCTGCCCACGTACCAACTACGATACTCCATCTTACCCCGCCAACTCAGACGGATTACACGGAGTAGGAATTCAGGACCCGCAAAACAAGGGAGCAGGTGTTGGATTTCCAGATCAAGATTGTGATGGATTTGCTTCGCCAATGCGTCTCGATGCCCACTTTCCTTCGTGCTATAATCCTGCTGCGGGGTTGACTGATTACAAAACAAACATGGATTGGCCTACAAAGGGAAATTGTCCCGAGGGTTGGATTCATACTCCTCATATTTTCTATGAGGTTTATTACAACACTCCTCTCTTTGCAAGTCAATGGACCCCAGGTCAAGGAAAGCAACCTTTTGTTCTTGCTAATGGAGATCCAACTGGTTATGGATTTCATGCTGACTTTGTAAGTTGACATATTTTCAAGTATGATGTTATAAATGTACTAACAAATTCAAAGATCTCGGGTTGGGACGTAGAAACTCTTCAACAAATCATCGATAACTGCGATGCAGGGGATAGCGGTATGGATAAATGCCCAGGTCTCATCGGTGGTCTCAACGATCCAACCACATCCTGCACTATCAAATCACCAATCGATGAAATTGTTAGCGGTACTATGTCTGTATTACCAGGTAGTAACCCTATCGGACAATGGGGCTCTGGTGTAGCCAGCGTCGCTTCTTCTGTCGTCGCATCTGCTACTTCTGGTATTGCTTCTCAAGCTTCTTCAGTAGCTGTAGGTGCTTCTTCAGTAGCTTTCGGTGCTTCTTCAGTTGCTGCTTCGGTATCCAATGTTGCATCATCTGCACTAGGAGTTGCTACATCAGCAGCAAGTATTTCCATCCCAAGCATCTCTCTACCCCTCTACCAAGCACCAACTTCAGCCTCATCCCAACATTCTCAAACCCATACCCGCAGCGGCGCTTCCACAAAGGTCGCAGCAGCATCATCAGCTGCCAGCGAGGTCGTATCTTCCAGCGTCATTACATCCGGAGGCCAAGTCTTCACATCCATCGTCACCGTCCACGCTTCCACACTCATCTACAAAACCGTCTCGGTCACAGCAGGCCAAGTCCTTCCCACCGGCTCTAGCGTCTCTTCTAGTACTCCGGCCGCTATCTCCGGATACTCATATGCTGGTTGTTACGCAGATCAAGAATCCAGCCGTGCGCTCTCTGGCGTCGCATTTGCCGATGTGGGTAAGGGTGCTGTTTCTAGCTCAGCCTGTGTGGCATACTGTGAGGAAAAGGGATATAGTGTTGCGGGAACAGAATACGGAGGACAATGTTTCTGTGGACAAAGCTTACCCAGTCAAACCGTCGATGCGAGTAAGTGTGCTATGGCGTGTGAGGGAGATGCAAATGAGATTTGTGGGGGTTCGTTGGCGTTGAGCGTTTATTCTATAAGTGGCGCGAGTAAGGAGAAGAGAAAGTCGAGACACTTGCATAGACATGTGCAGAGGAATTAGACTGGTGTCTAGCGAGTGGAATCTCTATTGCTTTGGGATATGCAGTGAGCTGGTAACTCTGCATCGTATGGATGCTAGCGGTGGATAGTGTGGAGGAAACATACAAACATAACCTTCGTTCTCGCAAGGCGAGCCCTTTTATTCTTTCCTGAACAAATTTTAGAGATCTTGGAGCAATTTGATAGGGTAGACAATCCTTTTTTGAAAAAAGCATCTCGAACAATCAAGTCTTCTCACCTCATGCTCTTTTGTGGATTGTAGGCTAGATTGAGATATGTATGGTAGTTATGAAGTTTATGAATCGATGATCCTTTGATTATATTATATTATGTTATCTAATATCGAGCAGTATGATTTTAGTTTGTGATTTCTTGTCTTGTCTTGTCTTGTGTATATTCTGTGTTTTGGTGCTTGGGAGTATTGGAATGGGATTGGATGGTGGGGATTGTGAGAGGAGGGGAGGGTATGGTGGGATCTCTACCTAGATACAATGGGCTAATTATATTGTTGGATGATGCTTATATGGCGATTGATGTATGAGGGTAGGTAGGAGAGAGATTGTGTGATATGAATTGAGATAACAAAATCAAATAGGAGGACAATGAATGATACATACACATTGAAACATCGACATGAATACCTAGCTAGGTAGGTAGTAATAATAGTACGAGTTGGGAGAAAGAGAAAAACGAATTGAGATGTTGTGATGAATTTGGATAATTGGAAAAATTGGAATAGTGGTATCGGTAGGTCGGGATGGGATGGGATGTTGATATGTGTTTTGAAAGGGAGGAGAGAGAGAGAGGAGGGTTCTCTATATCTAACTCTCACCCCCACTTCCACTCCCGCTCCCGCTCCCAACACAAAATCTTCAAAACAAAACATCCACCTCACATCCTGAATATTCCCTACCGAATTTCCTTACTAAAAGCTTCTACTACTCCATCCTTGAAATCCAGAGAAATATATACTGCCCCTCCCATACCATACCATTCCACCATTCCACCATTCCACCATTCCACCATATCATTCCACCATTCCCATAACCCCAAACCAACGCATCAATATCTCCTAACTGGGTATTCAACTCATTCTCCAAGCTACATATCCCACGCATCAGATAGATCAGATCAGATCAGGTAACTCCCCATCCCCATCCGCATCCGCATCCAACTCCGATTTTCCAAATTTTCTTCCCTTAGCTTAGCCACCCATCTACTCCTCGAATTTCCGTAACATTGATCCGAGTACTTCGGTACCGCGCACGAAATCCGGATTCTCAGATACAAATACATCCTGCGTTCTTTCGCATTACTTTTTTTTCTGCTTCTGAATATACATACATACATTCGCTTGTGAGTATGCGAGCGTTTATGTTATCGGGCGAAAAGGTGTTGTTCGGTGGGAATGGAAGCGTGTGAGAGATGTGGGATCCCATGATTGAATGAGTACCTAGGTATCTACTGTACTTGAGAATCTGCCATTTGTTGAATATCGAAGCGGAGAGTGTGTGATATGTTTGAATTGTGTACGTGATGTCAGCTAGCTAGCTAGCTATTATGTAGGAGAGAATAACAATAAGTTCTCTTCGATTCAATGAGAACAGATGTGTGGAGTCGGGAGATAAGAAAAGAACGGAAGTTGTATCTTGAGGATAGTTCGGAGTAGTATGTAGATATAGATGTTATGTGATGGAAAATATGGGTTGGGAGGATATATATGATTATGGAAGGACGGAGGAAATGAAATGGAGTTGTCTAACTGCATATCGATATTCTTATTCTTGTGCTGAGAGTTTTCTTTTCTTTTCTTTGCATTTCATTTCATGTCGGATCACATCACATCGCATCACATCGCTAGATCTAACAGTTTCAATATCCAGGAAAGTAAATACGCGGATATAGTATGACATGCCCAAAATCACGCAATGAATCTCCGCTATCCATGTTCACAGCACAATACGAAAAATAAATAGAAGATATATCGTAGATTCAAACAATTCTTCACCTCGCTGTTCCAGTCAGTACCTACCACAAGCATATAACGATCTATTCATCCTTACAAAACGATACAGCCACGGCTTTCAAGTTTTCATACTGATCTCGAACACTTTCTGATACTATTCATAAAGCCAAATTCCGAGGATGGATGCCTCTCCATACTTGGTCTATTTGGTGGTAATCTGTAATATTTTATGTATCAATTAAAGTTAATAAGCTGATAAAAACCTCCAGCTGCGCTGTGTTTTCCTAGGAGCTAAACTGGTAGCTATCAACTGAAGTGTAAAAATACTATCTAGAGTGATACTGATAACATAAGCACCATATAATTCATTCTCTAATGATGCTATTCACATACCGCATTTTGTTGACGAGAGATGATGGTATGCTGTGACTTGGACAGATGGGTGATGGATGACGGGTGGGAGTGAAGATATTTGGAAGAATTTCCTGGATATTATAGGATATATCTGTGTGTATACTATACCTCAAACTCTATATATGTCACTTCAATCTACCTACCCATCCCCTGCTGATATAAGGAAGGGTAAGCACCATAAATCACCCCCCCTTCCCCCCTCCTTCTGACTTCGAACTTTCAAATCATACACCCATCTCCCATCTCCCACCCCCCATCTCACACCTTAAATCCTCAAATCCTCAAATCCCCAAATCCTCACTATCCCACCAACCCCATCCCAATTTTCAAATTTCCAAATCCACCCCTCAAAATCCCTCACTCATACTCTTCTCTCATGAAATACACTTACACCTACATCTAAACCTACAATTTCAATTTCCATTTCAATTCCATCACAGATATCTACCTACCTAACTAAGGCTAATCATAAGCGGAATATTTATTTTCAACAATATAAATATAAATATAAATATAAATATGAAAAAAAACTACCTACTCCACTTTACTTCCTTCAGCTCACTTTTCATACTATTGATGTGAGGAGATATATATATAGAGAGTTATATAAAGATGTATATGTATATGTATATGTAGATGAAGCGATATATAGATGTATATACAGATGAAGAGAGAGAGGGAGATATATGTATATATGTATATATATAGATGAAGAAATATAATATAATATACAACAAACGACCAACAGCCCATATCCAAACCACAGAATAACCACCTATACACCCCTCCCCCCCTGAAAAAAAACACAAATATAAATATAGACATAAATATAATAATCTTCAAGTCCCCATACCCTTACTTTTCCCCTTCCCCTCATTAACACAATATCTAAACCTACCCAATCCCCAACTTCCATTCCATCCCATCCCATCCCATCTCTTTTCCGCATCACTTTCAATACGTAAATTTTATAAATTTTATAGACTCTAATATCTCGATTCTCAACTCTCAACTCTCGATCTAAACGAGTAGAATAGACGGTAAGATTAACTAACTGAGTACATGATGATGATGACGATGACGAGGTAAGGAATTTATAATTTATAGTGTATAGAATATAGCACATAGCACATAGTAGATAGGATAACAAGCACAACAAGCACCAGCACCAGCGCACTGAAAGATATCCATCCACATCCCACATGGGACGTGAACGACGTGCAGTGTTCGTACTAGTATACGCTAGTATAACGGTGGCGTGTATTAAGCTTCTAATATAATAGGTCGTACATATAAAGAGGGATTATATTACTTTAATAGATATTCAATATATGGAATATCACTGAAAATATATAGAAATATGGGAATTCGATTTGGAATGCATATTCTTATCCTAAAATGGATTGGGAATGGACATTTTTAACACAAAATGGATCAGAAATGGATATTCCCATATTTCTATATATTTTCAGTAATATTCAATATTAAGATAATATTAAATATTTTTAGTGATATATAAACTAATATTATTTACGTAAATGTTTTCAAAAAAATGAATATGTACTACTATATGGATCAATATATGGAATACGAGCAATACTAGTAAGAACACTGACGACGTGTATATAAGAATCCACAAGAACAATAATTGCGACAGAGGGATATCAAGTTATCAATCCACAACTATATTCTATGCGCAGCACTAAATTTACTATATGAGAAGTGCAGAAAGATTCTAATAGCTACTACTAATAGTTTAAAGCCTGCTGGCTATGTATGGGTGGAGATGGAGAAATGAATAATCTCGCTCACTACATTGAAAAACTTACACTCAACACCCAAGAAAATCCTCTTTCCCCTCCTTAACTACAGATTCTCAACATTATATCCTCTCTTCCCTATCTTCAACAAGATTCTCGTACTGCGGCACCCACTCCTCCTCCAAATTCATCCCCGCTACCACCGCCATCATAAATATCTCCATCGTGGCCTCCGCATCATCACCCCATACTCTTCATACTACCCCCCTTTCAAAAATGCACATACGCACTCTTAGTAGACACATCTATAGAAACGGATACCTATCATTGTATTTTCTTTCATAACACCAACACGGAAATACTCTCATATAACGCCATTCAAGACCACAAATGCATTTATTGATAAAACCATCCCAACCCGAAACAGACTCGAGAATCCAAAATTTCACAACGCTGCGGGCGATGTCAACACCTTCGACCTCATTCACAGCCTTGGATGCATGATAGATATTCTTCCTACCTTGTTGCAGCATCAGATACTGTCTCCGTTACCATACCCATACAACTTTTCCCCTTCTCAAAATTTTTACCGATATCTTGAGTGACATCGTAAACAGCAATGGACAAATATACTGTATATCTAGCGCACCTTTATATGAGAAATCATGAAGAGCATCAGAACACACCCCAGACTTAGGATGAGGGAAATTTATTGCACAAATTTGGGCATGACTGCAATGTTATGGGATGTGGTTATTGACGATAATGAATTGAGAGATGTAGCGAGTGCACAAGGCAAAGTTTTGAGTCACCCACAAGGACCATTGCCGTGTCTTGAGCTTAAAAGTAATGAATAATGTCAGAACGTATTTGTTCGAAGAGGATCTACAACAATATTGCGATGTTATTGTTATTAATAGATGAATTTTGCTTTCGTTCTGATTCGCTTGTGGAATCAGATTGGGGATTCGGGTATGTATTAATACTGATATAAACAGCAATTTCAGTGGATTATAGATGCTATCACTCGCAGCTTAAGGCTTGAGCATGTATGACGGAATGCGATAGAAATGGCACAAAGTAGAAGGATAGATATGTAGGTAAAATAGTGTTGCCCGAAGAAGAAATTTCCTTGAAGACAGAAATCACTTGAGTATAATCTCAAATATGTGAACACTCATAACTAAGCTCGAGTATTATTATTGTGAAAGCAAAAGGGGTAAGGGAATATCATAAAAAATGGTCTTTCTGATACAATGTCCGCTTTGCTGGTCACACTAATGTCCAATCGAACTTTAGGGCCATAGTCTCAGAAGTTTATACATGTGTACGGGAATGTAGGCTGATAATTATGAATGTCGGTTGAAGTCAAATAAATGCACGATGTTTATTAACCTGATAAGCTCGCCCTATACTTGAATGACACGCAATTGACATGCCATATTTCTAACAATACGGAGTAAACTTGATAAGCCATGGCCAATGTCAATGTCGATTGACTATATATACTTTATATCAGATTTGTGACTTGTTGAGAAAAATAAAAAATGTCGGTCAATATCAGAATTGAAGTCTTTCATTCGATATATGAATATGCAATACCCATACGAGTACATAGGTTGTCTATGAAATGTGCAGGTATCCTAGAAGTAAAACGATCGAATCGAACTGTTTACCCTTATTGCTCATCTGTACACTTAAGCCTCGATGATCGCGTGTGTGCGCGGGATTGGAAACACTCGCTTCCTTTGATTCATGTGGTTTAATATGAGGGGTAAGATGTATGTGTGTATGATCATATCATAATCGTAGAGATCTTTTGAAACAAATCAAATCAAATGAAAAGGAATATTCCGAGAAGATGTAAGAAGACTTGCCAACGCAACCCATATTTGCTTTCATGGGAATGATTTGAAGGCATGGCATCATCATTATCAATAAAGCCAAAGATTCTTGATCGGCTCCAGGTTCAAGTCTTATGATGTTCTTGGGCCCTTGAGTCTTTCCAAGATTTCAACTATCCATGATACACTAGGTACATTTTGTCAAGGTGTAAAAAGTGTATGCATGCAGCGATATGTACCCCATGCCAGGGATTCCTTTGGGTCTTTGTTTAGCATTGTTGGAACATTGGGTTGTAGTCTTTGAATCTCTTGTGAAGAGAATGAATGATTTCTTGAGTTGTAAAGATGGAGTGTTTGAAGAATTAGGAAACTTTTTGCGTATCAGTATAAACTGTGTGGAAAGATGTGATTTTAGTGTTGGTGCTGGTTCATGTCGTGTTGTGTGGTGTTGTACTCGTATTGCGTACCTAGGGAGTTGAGTTCAGATGATCATGTGATTGATGGAATGAAAATGAAAATGATTGACCACCGAGACCACTACAGTATGAAGCTGTGCGATATCGGCGACAAGTTCATCGGTGAATGTTCAATTGTACTCCGACGTCGTATACTCTCCCTGTATGGAAATGGAGAAAGCATGCCGGTACTCGCTCCTATACGAAGTCTCGTACTCTTTCTTGGTTATGGATGCGACCGACCGACCGATCGATGGCAAATGGCAAAGGAGTTCTGTGGGGAAATCCTTGAAAGGGAATGTGGTTGGCTGGTTGGCTATGGCCCTTTAAGAAGGAGATGTTTATTTAAGGGTCCAACCAACCAGGGTCAAAAGGGAAAAGGACAAACGCATGTGATCAATGTTGCATGAATGAAGGGAGATGGGATGGGGCCATGGAAATGAATGGGGCGATGAAGATGAGATAGATCATACTGTCGATGTGATGGACAGGAGATGGAAATGACAGTGAGAAGAAAGGATTGATATATGAAGATGTATACTAGGTAGGTATTAGGTATATACAAGAATTAGCGACGACGAGGGTGATCATCAAGCATAAGAATGAAATTTGAATTATTTAAGCTGCAAGATTGAGGAATGGATTGATCGTCCTCGCCTTCTCTCGTGATTAAAGTAGGTATTGAATTTAAAATACAATGGCTGATAACATGAAGTATCTACCAAGTACATACCTACCCACCTAGAATGTGATGGCATTCACAAGATCAATAAGCTTCTTTCTTCTTCCTTGACTCCCATACCAGACTTCACTCCCAACTTCACTCACAACTGCCTTCTTCACAGTGAAGTGAGAGTATTGTATTAGCGTCATAACTTTGATCCAAAATGGTCTAGCGCCAATAGATAATGAATGATAATCAATGATAAGACCTTTTGGATTTCGATATCACGAGTGCGATTCATTCAAACCAAAGAGAATGAGTGACTGACTGACTGACTGACTGACTGATCTGGAGTACTTTTGGAACGACAACAAGAAAAGAAAAGAAGAACAAGACTCACTTCACTCACTCTTCCGATTATAAATCTTTCTTCTCTGTCTATTTATCGATTTATCTCTTACTTCTCTCTACTTACAAATCTTATTATTACCTACCTAGTACTCACCCTAAGGTTACCTAACTTACTTCGACCGTACCTAGGTTCTATTCACACTCAATACGCCATACCTACTCATCCTCACACAATCATCAGTATCATACATCTTAACTCTACCGCGACATACAAACTCATTCTCAAAAATTCCCTACAACATTTTATCAATCCACCTTCCGACTCTCAATCGTGATCCTTCAAAATTAAAACGGCTTTTATCGAATCATTAACTTGAACTCGGCAGATATTCTACAAGCAGCCTTTCGTTATCCTGATCCTCGACAATAACCAGCCAACCGGGTTCCAATAATCTCTCTCCGCCATCAATATCGTACAACACACGAGCCGCATATACCCTTCTACCTTCTGCCTTTTGTCTTTCTGCCGTATACCTTGGAGAGACCTTGGCCATTTCCTGAAAGGCTTGCCAATAACTACCGAGGGCGCGCATATCAGCAAGCTCAACTTCGATACTGTTACCTAACATATTTCATCGTCGTACAACCTCCTCATTCTAAGCCTTCTCGATACATACAACTTCATTCATTTTCTTCATCTTATCAAAGCGACAATAAGTGTGTCGATGCAGACGATTATTTCATCAAGGATAGTGCCTCTTTCGAGTTGTTGAGTCGAGGGGAGGATCTTTTAAGAAACTGAGAAGGATATCATACCTTCCTGGATGAACAATCGCAGTTATGGCTTCAACAACTACTTCAACTTCATCCTTGTCGTCAAGGCGACAAAAGACAGGCGTGGGATCTTTTACTATCAATGAGCAAATTGGTAAAGGGAGCTTTGCCACGGTTTATCGGGGTACACATATGGTATGTAATTGAGAAGATGGCAGCCTTGTCATCCTATCTACTGTTTATGATGATTCTTGAGAGCTTTCAAGACCCAGACCTCTACAATTCCAGTCTCATATTCTCTCATACTTCTAATGCTAACGCGTCTTATCACAGCCCAGTGGAAATCTCGTGGCGATAAAGTCCGTAAACTTATCCAGACTTAATAAGAAACTCAAAGATAACCTATATGTCGAAATCGAAATATTAAAAAGTCTTTACCATCCTCACATCGTTGCCCTGATTGATTGCAGAGAGTCCGCTTCGCATATACATCTGATGATGGAATATTGTGAATTGGGGGACTTGTCGTATTTCATTAAGAAGAGGGATAGACTGGCCGATAACCCTACGCTTCATGATATGGTTAAGAAATATCCTATGCCAGTTGAAGGCGGACTCAACCAAGTTGTAGTTCGTCATTTTTTCAAACAATTGTCAAGTGCAATGGAATTCCTACGGGAACGGGACTTTGTACACAGGGACGTTAAACCACAAAATTTACTTCTAATCCCATCACCGGAATGGATAGCAAAGAGGGCGAAAGGTGGACCAGAAGCTATGAAAGCGAGCAAGGAATCCGTTGTGGCTATGGTTGGAATCAATTCACTACCGATGCTTAAATTGGCAGATTTCGGATTTGCTCGATCATTGCCATCTACTTCGCTTGCAGAGACTTTATGCGGTTCACCCCTTTACATGGCACCCGAAATTTTGCGTTACGAGAAGTATGATGCGCGAGCTGATCTCTGGTCTATTGGCACGGTTCTTTACGAAATGATGACAGGGAGACCGCCTTTTAAAGCAATAAATCATGTTCAATTATTACAAAAAATTGAGAAAAATCAAGATGAAATTAGATTCCCTAGTAGGGGTATCTATAGCAGAGACTTGAAGGATATTGTGCGACGTCTCCTCAAAAAGAAACCGGAAGATCGAATAACCTTTCCAGAATACTTTGCTCACCCAGTTGTGACCGAACCAATTCCTGGCCTGGTTGGAGATGATCGACCAAAAGAAAAATCTCCGGAAACTTCAATCGTCCGTCAGCCATCTTTAAGAGATCGTCAACGTGAAAGTCCGACTGTCAAGCACATTGATACGGCATATGAATCATTGATTACCAGAGATATTGGGGAGCAATCTCCAAGAACTCCTAATATAGAATCCAATCAACATTTTGGGTCACCAGGTCACAACGCTGCTCGTCCTGGGTCGAGAGATCGACCTCCTCCAATATCTGCTGCAACTGCTCCAAATGTGGATACCTTACCCAGACAAAGAGACCGCAAGGATCGCACGGAACCAAACTATGCTCCAATTGTAAGAACTGGGTCCAGGAAACAACGTTACGATGAGCAAGCAAATCTGCAACCCAAAACCGAGATTCAATCGAGTAATTCCATCACTGAAGCCGAGCAAGATGTTCGTGATGCTAGAGAATATGTTCTAGTTGAGAAGAAAGCTGTTGAAGTAAATGCTTTCGCTGATGAGATGGCTGCAAATCCAAGACTTGGACGCGCTAATTCAACGCCTAAGCAATTACCCAGAAGACATACATCAATGGGAGAACCAAATTCAACAACAGGAGCTGTAGCTGTGCCACCTTCGCGCACAGTACAAAAAGCATCAGGAAGAACCCAACCAGATACATCATCGGCGAGAAATTCATATGGTTCTTATGGTAAAACTGGTAGTAGTCCATCAACCGCTTCAGCTATAGCTAAAGCACTTCAAGGCGCAAGTGTGAGAGTATTTGGAGTTTCTTGGTCTCCAACTCTCATTGGAAAAGGCCCATCTCCACAACAATTATACAATCCTTATCCCACTTATCCTACACCTAATGCTGGGTTGATTGGAGACGGCCGACCTATTGATGAAGACCAAAGAGTTGTCAATATTATTGAGGATTCCGCAACTCGAAGTGATGTTGTTTATGGATTTGCTGAAGTCAAATATCGACAACTTATTCCTTTGGCACCTTCTATGAATCATGGCCTAGGAGGTCCAAATCCCGAAAGAATGGGTGATGCTATGGACGAAGATGATGGTCTTACCGTGGAGGCTATTGTCAATTTATCCGAAGAAGCACTTGTACTATATGTCAAGTCATTATCACTTCTTTCAAAATCTATGGATATTGCAGGAGCTTGGTGGTCTCGAAAGCAACGTGGTGGAATCATTAGTGGAGGTCACACTCCAGGAAGTGATTCATCTTCAGCAGCTCAAGCAGGAAACCGTATTAACGGTGCAGTTCAGTGGGTCCGAACTCGATTCAATGAAGTCTTGGAGAAAGCAGAACTTGTTCGACTCAAATTGATCGAGGCTCAGAAACGGCTTCCTGAAGATCATCCAGGGCACCCAAACAATCGTTCAACGGCTTCAAGATTGGTTGGTGGATCTTCAACCACTGATGGTGTTGTATTGAGTTCTGGTATAACTGCTGAAAAATTGATGTACGATCGTGCTCTAGAGATGAGTCGTACAGCAGCTATCAATGAATTGGCAAATGAAGATCTTCCTGGTTGTGAAATTTCATACACAACTGCCATTAGAATGCTTGAGGCAGTGCTCGAAAACGATGAAGAACTTATTCCTCGAAAGAGATCATCAAGTCTACGGGAAGATAAGGAGAAATCTGAAGGGGGAGAAGTTAATGGTATCAATTTCGGTGATAGAAAAGATGTCTTGAAAGGTAACTTTAATTCTTGGTTTTGTGAAAGCTTAATTTGTAAACGAAATGCTAATTCGAAACCAGTACTACAAATGATTCGTACTCGTCTTCAAGTCCTCAAGAAAAAGATGACAGTTATTGCTAAACATCAATCAATGCCACCTCCATCATCATCTCCACGTCGAAGTTATAGCGGAGGAGCTACTCCTACCATGAATAATACTCCACCGAAATAAACCATATACAGACAAGCAAGAAAGCTGGTCTTTCGATTAGTCAAATGCATCATGATTACATGGACGTAAATGCGAATGCATAGTTTGGGCGTCATTCATGTTTAGCATCTTTCAATCTCTTTCATTTCAAGCTGAATTTTGTATGAGCTTTTAGAAATCTTTGGAATTTCTTTGTTTTTATGTGGATTTGGTTGTTCTTTCCTTTTCTTTGGACTGGAGTACTTGGGTTTGTGCTTCATATGGGAGTTTCATTTGAAAGCAGGTACATACGACATACACTTCGTCTCACAACCTGCTGATGATTATGATGGAGGGTTGGAATGGTTAAGATTGGCGTTTTTTTTTTCAACTTCACACTAGTATCGTTATTTTCAGTTATTGAGAGCTTGTGAATACACAAATTGCTCAGTATTTTTCTTTTCTTTTTTCAACTTATCGCAAGATTCGCTGGGGTTAGGTTGGGAAGGAGGATGGATGGATTGATGGTGTTTGATAGAAACAGACACGCACACGCAACGGAATGGATGGACTGAATCGGACACTCCCTCTCCTCTCTTATTGGCGCAATACATCCAGGGATTTACTTGGATTTGGTGTTTGGTTGGGATTTTGATTTTGCTTATTGAATTGGATTGGTGGTTTGGGAAGTCGTCGAGGGATATTCATTTTGAAGTTTGGTTGTGTTTCGGAGGATGAGGGAAGTTGATCATGGGATATGCGTGCGTGTGTGCATGGATTGCATCATAGCATCTGAGAAGATATCATCATATCATATCGTGAAATGCGGCAGTGGAGGTTGTGGATAAGAAGCCAGGACGTTGGTCAACTCGCAAGTGAGGTGGCAGTTAAGAATGATCAGGATTTAGGAATTTGGATTTCGGGGATTGGGCTGGGATAGGAATAGGATAGTATATGGTAGGGATAAGATAGGATAGTATGATAAAGATATATCTATCACAATACGAGTGATCCATAACTACATTGACCTATTCGTGAGTGAGCGTGTTTGTGTAAGGATGCATGATACGATGTGTGTGTGTGCACATGTATGTTATTGGAAAATAGGTGGTCGTGCATAGGTAGCTAGATAGGTATGAATATCACATACCTCACATCTCACATCCGACCATACGATTGATTGATCATCATTCTCATATCGAGGTAATTGGATATCTTCTACTTCAAGATAATATTTTATGTTATGCTAACCGATATCCCTGCTACGTGCACGACCCTACTATGTGCACGCTTTTTTATATTGAAATAAAAATCAATTTGAAATTCAAAAATCATTATAATAAAGTGAAATTTGATTTGATGATTAGATTTCATTATTTATTTGGATTTATAGAGATTTTGAATCATTCAATTAAAAATTAATGAAATAATTGAATAAAAAGAATATATATTTTGAATTTTTAATTTCTT